>JAJPUD010005858.1:79072-103443 GCA_023553655.1 Myrmecobius fasciatus
TTCTCTGTCTCTTTCCTTTTTCATTATGTCTGTCTCTGTGTGTTTCTTTCTCAGTCTCTCTCTGTGTCTCTCTTTCCTTTTTTATTATGTCTGTCTGTCTTTCTGCCTCTGCCTCTCTCTGTCTCCATGTATTTGTCAATGTCATTGGTCAGATTTGTTTATTACCCCTTGCCACCCACTAAGCCCAGCGACTCTGGGAGCTTTCTCAGCACTTTCCCCAGGTTTCTTGCCTTCATTATTCTTATCTCTCTCCAGCCTCTCATCCCTCCAAATTTATGGCTCATTTATTATCCAATCAAGTCCTTTTGTATAATGGCCTCCTCCCTTATCCTACCCCCCACAAAAAAAAAGGAGGAGCCAGACTGCACTTGTCCTTTCAATGGCTTCAGGGCCTCTGTGTATCTCTGCTTAGCTCCACACTCTATGGAACAAATACAGGGAAGTCCCCCAAAACCTTCACAGTACAATGTGACTTACAATGGGAGACACTTAAAATGGGATTGTCCTCTTCTTTTTCCCAGCCCATTTTCATCAGGATTCCCCTCCTGTTTCTCCTCTTCCCCTCCTCCTCCTCTTCCTCTTCCTCCTTCTTTCTTTCCTCCTCCTCCTCCCTCCCTCCTCCCTTCCTTTTCCTCCCCTTCCTTCTCTTCCTCCCCTAGACCCTTCTCTTCTTCCTCAAACCACACACACTCCTTTCAGTAATCAAAGGAAATGCCTCCATCCTGTGGGGAGCATGTGAGCATGCGTGTAGGAATGAAAGGCCAGAGAATAAAAGGGCACATGGAAAATTAAACAAGCCAAGAGGAAGCCGGCCCTTCCCTCTCTCTCTGCCCATTCCCGACACCCATCCCCCAGTGGGAAACTATGATTCATGGAGAGATATGGGGAGGGACACCAGCTGAGCCTGGTGAATCTCTTAGAGCTCCCAGCCACCAGCTTGCAGGAGTATTCCCTGGGGAGAGGAGGGAGGGAAGCGGAGGCTCTCTGCCTTCTGGTCTTCTTGGGCTAATGAGCTGAATAGTTCCATCCAGTGAGGTCTGGCCAAGGCACCCATCCGAAGCCAAAAGATTTCCCTAAGCTTCTTCTGCTCTTCCTGTAGTAAGACACAGGGGGATTGGCCTTCTCAGAAAGTTGTCTGCAACCTGCTGGGACAAAACAGCTCATCTCCTGACCCACTAGTTGGTTTTCTCCTTGTTGGCAGCCACTTTTGCTTTTTCCTATGCCCACGTTAGTTCTCTGTTGAGCAGGGAGCTAGACATTGAGTCATTTTCAACCCAAGCAACTGAGAATTTGTTTTCAGTTCATCCTGTGTGAATATTTTTTTTTAAAATGTGTAATCTTTACAAACTCCAACTGGTAGTCACACAGGGAAGAACAATTAGAAAAATTTACCAAACACACTTATAGAAACATCATAATTGTGTTTACATTTCTGTTCCCAAGGCTGATGGTCTCATCTTGAAATGAATGTGTTTATTTATTGTAGAATACCCAACTATATAAGACCTGAGACCATCCAGTCCAGCTCTGTCACTTTTCAGATGAAAAGATGGAAGCCCAGCAAGATGAAATGATTTTCCTAAGGTCATTGTAAATGCTAATTGTAAATAGATTTGAATTTTAGAAGCCTTAGAAATTTATACCAGGAAGCCAGACTCAGAAGTTATTTCATTTCTCAAGGGTCAGTGTACTGGGTTCTTTATTTAAAATAATTAGCTTCAAAACAATCAAAGAGGGAAACAGAAACATGATTTATTGGTTCCCTAATTATTCTTTGGGCAGCTAGGTGGTGCCATTGTGGATAGAGTGCCAGGTTGGAGTCAAAAAGACTCATCTCCATGAGTTCAAATACAACCTCAGACATTTAATATTTGTGTGAATCTGGACAAGTCACTTCACACCGTTTGTCTCAGTTTCCTCATCTGTCAAATGAGCTGGAGAAGGAAATGGCAAATGACTCTAGTATCTTTGCCAAGATAATCCAAATGGAGTCACAGAGTCAGACACGATTGAAAAATGAACAACAGATTATTTTTTTCTGTTACATATTAAGTTCAATTTTTAGCCATTTATATTCTATATGTATATTTGACATGTTATATATATGCATATGTACACATATCCACAGATGGGCAACATTTGATGTAATAGATATAGTAAAAAAATTATATGTTGTCTGAATTTTTATAAATTTGAAATCATGCCTTTTGTACCTGTGTAATCTTGAACAAGTCATTCAACTCCTCTGAGTCTCAGTTCCCTTATCTGCTGAATGAGAAGCCTGGACTAGATAAGGCCTAATGGTCTTGTTCTACTATGAATCTAAATTTAGAAAAGAATATAGAAGTTCATGGCCTAAAAGAAATTAAGAGGTGATTCATAAATTCTAGAGTTTAAGGGAACGTCAAAGGCCATCTAGAACAACTTTCACATTTTACAAGGGAGGAAACAAGCCCAGAAAAATTCAGTGAATTTCCCAGTCACATTGTTTGTTCAATCATTTTTCAGTCATGTCTGACTTTTCATGACTCCTTTTGAGGTTTTCTTGGCAGAGATACCTGAGTTATTTCCCATTTCCTTCGCCAGCTCATTTGACAGATGGGGAAACTGAGGCAAACAGAGTTTAGGGCTTTGGCCAGGGTCACACAGCTAATAAGTACTTGAGGTCAGATTTGAACTCAGGAAGTCTTCTCAATGCTAGGCCCAGTGCTCTATCCTCTGTGCCACCTAGTAAGAAGCAAAGCTCTGAATCCTTTTTTTTCCCCTTAATATAAAAAGTCTTTTTATAATACAAATAATTTCATCTTAATTTGTGTTAGTAAGTTTGGATATTTATTCATTCACTAGATTTTCTCAAGATGAGATAGACTTATAAATGTAACAGGAAACCATTTAAAATTAGAATGCCAACTTGCCTTGGAATATAAATTTCCCACTTGGGTCTATGTAGCTGAGATCTTGATGGTTGGGTGACAGTGATGTCCGTGTTCATGATTAAGGAATCCATTGTTGTGCAATTGTCTGGTAGTGAAATGGGCTGCGGTACAGTGTAGTGAGCTCCATATCCATGGAAGTATTCAAGCAAAAATTTGCACAACCATCTGTCAAGGATGTTGTAGAAGTAAGGTTGACACAGTGGTAGTTACTTTCTCGCTTGACTGGAACCTGGGAGAGAATTGAATTAAAAGGTTTCAAAGGGTTTTAAAAAAATTTCTCAAGGGCCCCAAGGCTTTTTGAACATTTATAGAGGTGGTGTTCAGAGTATGAGTGTGATTTTTTTTCCCTCACATGTTGTTTCGCTGTGCTAATTTTATTGGCAGAAATAATGGTCCTAGAAAATGAGACAGCTGGAAGAAAAAGGGTGACATTATACTTTCACCCCCTGACTGCTATTGGGATTAGCTGATGGTCTATAAAATATTTGCTTTAGGGTTGGAATGGGGGTGGGAAGAGAGAAACCAGAGCCAAAGAGAAAAAGGCCAAGATGGTGAGTTATATTTGCTCACAGACTGTGAACATACATTGGAGAAGATGGCAGGAGGGACTGGAAGCTGGAAGCTGGTCCTGGCTCTGCCTTTAACTCACTGTGAGTTTATCATGTCATGTCTCTGAGCCCCACCGCCTCACCTGTGAAAATGAGGGCTTTGAACCTCACCGTACTCTTACAATCTCTTCCGATCCTAAAAATTCTATTTCAGTGGATCAGATAGATGATACAGTCCTAGGACCAAAGAGATCCCAAGGGTCATCATGTATGTAATGTACATATGTGTGTGGACAGAAAGACAAACTCATATCTATCTACATATGTGTGCATGTGTATATTGTGCAACATGTATGTATGTGCACATGAGAGAGACAGAGACAGAGAAAGAGAATGAGTGAGTGTATGTGTGTCAGACTTCCAGTCTTGGAGTATTTTGTGAAGAGCTACCACTGTGAAATGAGATGTCACTCCTATAGACAGTACCTATAGTCCTGTGCCTTATAAAGGGGAGACTAGTGAGGTCACATACTTCATACCTATTTGAGGGTTGGATATGGAGCCAAAGTTTCTTGGGAGATAGATACACGTGGTTCCAGAAACTTGTGGACAGAGACACAGGTTTAGAGAGAAGCAGCAGACACTTAGGGGAAGCTGACTTGTAAATACATCTCTGATTTCTAGCCTTCCTCCCTAGAGACTACAACATGTAGCTCTTCAAGAGATCAGATCCTTTCTTGCTTCTGAGCAAAGATCCCATTTCCTTCCCAGCTGAAAAAAGATCATTTATTCTTGTATATTTTTAGTATATTCTAATTTGTATAACTCTTGTGACTTCTGTTTGCTGTCCATTAGCCATGGCTATACCTTTAGATAGCACATGTGGATACACATCTTACACAGGGCATACTGATCTTACACCTGTGTATGAAGATGCAAGAACCTTAGGGGAAAAGCTATTGGAAAGCAGTTGGGAAAGGGAAGGATATAGCAGAAATGGGGGTCTCCTAAATTGGAATATCTGATGAACTCTTGACTTGCCTGGCTGACAGTTTCATTACACAGAAGGCTTCTGGTCCTAATCCACTTGTCCTAGCTGTGTTTCACCCTACTCGCCTTTACACATTCAAATGGGGTAACTAGTTCTTTTTCTTCTGGTTCTGTGCTAGCTCTGCATTGCTTCTTGATGTTCTCAGAGTCAGTTCTCCATGATGAAAAACTCCCTCCCTCCTCATCCTTGCCAATTAAAATCTTTCTCTTCACCTTCACCTCAGGGTCCACTTCTTCCATGAAAACTTCCATGATTTCCACAGTTGAAGTGTTCTCTCCACTCAAATATTCTTTTACCATCTCTTGGAATCTCTCCTTTACTTTTATCTCATTCTATCCCACTTTATGAGTGGCTACTGTCACAGTGGATAGAGCACTAGCCCTGGAATCAGGAAAACCTGAATCCAAATTCATCCTCAAACACTAACTCTGACTCTGGCAAGTCACTTAAGCCTGTTGCAAAATGATCTGGAGCAAGAAATTGCAAATAATTTCAGTATCCTTGTCAAGAAAACCCCAAATGGAATCATGAAAAGTCAGATATGATTGAAATGACTTTTTTCTGCTCATTTCTGCACATGTTATGGACCTTCTTTAGATTTTAAGTTCCTTGAGACTGAGCACCAGGTTTTTTCATCCTTGTTGGTCCTAAGAAGTGGCCCAGTTTCTTGCATATGGTAAACATTTAGTAGACTTGTAGAATCTAAGAGGAGGGATGGACCTTTGAGGTGATGTGTGAGAAATTAATCTATACTTTAATAATAATAGTGTTTACACAACACTTTAAAGTTTGCAAAGTGCTTTCTAGATATTATCGCATTTAATCCTCATAACAACCCTGAGAGAGACACTATTATTATACTTATTTCATAGATGAAAAAACTGATATAAATAAAGGCAAAGTGGCTTGGTTAGGGCCAAACAGCACAGATAGGGTTTTGAGACAAGACAACCTCAGCTCTTCCTGTCTCCCACTGTAGCATTCCATCCATTATTCCATCCAAGGCAGACATCCTTTCTATACTATCTGTGATTTTTCTCTACTAGAAGAGCTCCAGTGAAGGTGAATTCATTAAATCCAGAGGGGATTTCACTTGGGGATGGTTTTAATTCTTGGGAAGCTTCCTTATATCAAGCTCAATTCTGCCTCTCTACAACTTCTCCTTTCTGTCCTTGGTACCAAGAAGAACAAATGTGATCACTCTTCCATAGGACAACCTATCACACACTAGAAAACGAGTATCATGTCTCCTCTAAATCTTCTCATTGTTAATCAGCCCAAGTTTCTTCACACATTCCTCATCTGGTATGGTTTTCAGGACCCTGTCCATCTTGTTTGTCCTCTGATGGATGAGCTTGTGATGCTCACAACATTTCCCCCCTAATTTGGTTTGACCAGAGTCAAAGGCACTATCTCCTTCTGGATGCTATGCCTCTCTTAACATAACCATGGAGATTTGTTAGTTTGTTGAATGCCATATTGTGCTATCAACTCAGATCAAATCTACTGAGACATCCAGAACTTTTTCACATTTGTCATTGTCATGTCTTCCCTATCCTGAACTTTTAACTCAAGTAGAAAAATTTATACCTTCTCTATTGAACTTCACCATAATAGGGTTAATCCATCATTTTCACTTGTTGAGATCTTTTTGGATCTTGACTTATCATACCTTAGCCAGGTATCCCTCCCAACTTTGTGTTATGTATAAATCTTCTAAGCAGGTTGTCTATGCATGTGATGCCCACAGCATTTCCCCCCATTGTGGTCTGACTATACTGAGTAACGGAGGTACTATCAGCTATCTCCCTTCTTCTATATGCTATGCTTTTCTTAACACAACCTAGCAGAATATTAATTTTTTGACTGATGTGTTGTGCTATTGACTCGCATTGAGTCCACTAAGACTATTGTCTATACCATATCTAAGTCATTGATTAAAATATCAAATAGCACAGGGCTATGGACTGATCTCCAAGCACTGCACTAGAGAACTTCCACCAAGTTGATATCAATCCATTAATAGTTGACTTCTCTTAGGATTCAACCAGTCTGGATATTTAGCTGAACCAGAATCAAAATCATTTTTCTCCCTCTTACAAGAAGAACCTTTGTCAAACGCCTTCCCGAAAGCATTTCCTTGAGCCATCTGCCCTTTCTCCTAAGGGGAAATGAATTTCTTCTGGCCTAATCTGTGCTTATTCAAAGTGTTTGGATTGAATGGTATTCAATAATTGTCTCTGAAATATTTGAAGGGCCTTCATATAGAAGTACTAGTCTTGTTCTGCTTGGCTCTAGAAGGTAGTAGCAGAAGCACTGGGTGGGAATTGCAGAGAGATCATTCTAGGCTTGATGTTAGGAGAAACTTTCTAAACATTAAAGCAATCTAAAAGTGGAGTAGGCTGCATTGGAAGGTAGTGAGCTCCCCCTCATCAGAAGTCTTTGAGAATAGGTTGAATGACAACTTGTCAAGTCCATTGTAGAGAGGATTCTTTTTCAGTTTGAAATTGGACTAGCTGGTCTCTGAGGTCCTTTCTAACTGTGAAATGCCTTGGTTATACAAAGTAATAGGGAAAACAAACAAACAAAAAAAAAAACACCAAAGTAACAGGAAGGCATAACTCATCTTTATATGAAGAAAGGACTTAGTAACAAATCTAGCTTCCCAACAACCCAATAGGTTGAAGTTGTGAAGTAGTGAGGTCCCCATCACTGAGAGTTTCCATAAAGGCTTGATGGTCACCTGTTGGAGAAATCTCAGAAAGGAGTTGGACTAGGTCAACTCTCCAATTCCCTTTTAGTTTTTATGTTAATGGGAACCCAACCTAGAGCAGACTAGAAAATCCACCCTTAGAAAATCAACAGAAATAGAATTGTGTCGATCAAAGCCAGTGAGAAAAACCTTACTCTTTTTTTTTTTATTATTGTGGCTGATCTCTCATGAGATTTTCCTTTGGGACACAAACCAGCCAGTGACACTCCCCAGCCATCTGCTTCTTAGAAGTTATTGCATCCCTATTTCGGGATTAGATTTCGTATTCTAAAGAGAATTTGTGTGTCTTACATCTCACATTTTGAAAAGAACGGTTTGCTGGTCAGTGACAAATAAAGGGAAAGGGGAGGTACAAGGAGACGCCTAAAGATTTCTTTTTTTTACCAATTTGCCCTTCACAGGCTGTTCACTAGAGAGCAAACCTTTTACACAGTAGAATTCATTGTGTGTTCCCTGGCACAGATACTCGTTGCTGAACTGGGCTCCTTGTGGGAAATGCCTTGATTTAACTCATTCTCCCCCAAAAGGGAACTTGAAAATAACCACTGAACTGCATTTGAGGCAGGCAGCAAACAATTCCATGTTTTATGCCATTGATGTGCTACTGAAAAGCTTTCAAGCAATTTGAGTTTCCAAAAAGTGAATCCTTAAATGCACGTGGATAAGGAAGATGTTGGAGGTAAGGTAACAGTTACTTTACAAAACTGTGCTAGGAATTCTTCTGTTAAATCAATCAATAAGCACTTATTAAGCACCATTTGCTGTACTAGATGCTGGGATGGAAAGACAAAATGAAATAATCCCTCCTCTGTAGGAGCTTACAAGCTAATGGAGAATTAGCTTAGAAAAGAAATAACACTGTTTTCCATCCTTTTGGGTAGAAAGCATTTATCTGCTTTGCAGGAATTGGCTTTATAGCTCAGTTCTTTTAAAAAAAACTTTTTATTCTTAACAAATACCAAATAATATGGGCATTAGGGTATGTATAATAGAACAAGAGAGATTATAATATGAAGCTGCAGGCCTTTTACTATAGATACCTTGCTTTTCAATCAGATTCATCTATCTAGTTTAATTCTTTTTTTAATTGCTTTCTATGAACAAAGATTCACTTTATCTCTCACACTCCTATTACTGAAAACAAAAATAGAAAAATAAAACTCTTATAACAAATACACATAGCCAATTAAAACAAATTTCATCATGCCCAAAAAGTTGGTCTCTTCCTGTGTGTTTAATCCATCACCTCTCTGTAAGAAGGTGGATAACTTGTTCCACCAGATGGTCCTCTGAAATTATGGATCATGATAATAATAACTAATCTCAATGATTTTTAAAATAATATTTAATCACATAAATTATTCTCCTGCTCCCTTCATTCTGCATCAGTTCATACAAATCTTCTCAGGTTTTTTCCAAATCCATCCCCTTCATTGTTTCTTATAGCACAAGAGTATGCCATCATATTCCTATACTATAAGCAGCTCAGTTCTTAAGGTGAGGTTCTTGGTATAGAATTAATTTCTGTTTCTTTCCTTTCCCCTTCCAGAACTGGTCAGGAATGGAGTGTCAGTTCAAGCTGCTGAGGATGGCTGTGGCCTTGATTTGTAGTAAGTGTCCATTTGCCTCGTCCTTTAAAATTTGCAAACTGTTTTATACCCAGTACCTCATTTGAGCCTCACAGCAACTCTGTGAGGTAGATAAAGGACTCCAATTTTTAATCCCCATTTTACAGCTAAAAAAATTGAGGTATGAAGTGACTTGTTCAGGGTTACACATTTAGTAATTCAGAAGCGGGATTCAAATTCAGGTCTTTTCTGATTCCAAATCATGTGATTTTTCAGTGATTGCTTAATACCTTTATATAGGGAGGCAGGGAAAGGGGCATGACCATAGCAGTCCATATGGGATTGGACAGTGTATGGATGCAGCCTCATTCTGCTTGCTTGAAAGGGAAATCCGGTTAAGGAAGAAGGTCAACAAGAAGGCTCAATCTTCAGCCCCTGCGGCATACTTCCAATCTATCTTAGGAGTTAACTTGGGATACTTGCCCAACTCTGAACAGAAATTGATTTAAGAAGCATTTATTAAGTACCCACTCTGTGCACTGTATTATGTACTAAGCACTAAACATGACTTTTGGGGATGGGGTGAACTAGGGATTAAACCCCTGATCTCATAAATATGACTTCAGAAAGACCTACATTCAAGCACTGCTTCTGACTTGCCCAATGAGCCTAGACAGGTCACTTAAACTTTTCAGTGTCCCTAAGCCCTAAACCAAGTGAATCTGTGATTCTAAGAACTATTCATCATTAGTCAATGTTTTTGGCCTTCTCTCATTTATTTTTTTAATAAAACTTTTTATTTTCAAATATATGCATAGATAGTTTTCAACATTCACCCCTGCAAAACTTTGTGTTTGTTTTTTCTCCCTCCCTTCCCCAGATAGCAAGCAATCCAATATATGTTAAACATGTGCAATTCTTCCATACATATCTCCACAATTATCATGCTGCACAGGGAAAATCAGATCAAAAAGGGAAAAAATAAGAAAACAAAATTTGACCTTCTTTTAGCCTCAGTTTCCCTATGTGTATAATGAGGAGAGCTGGAGGACATGCCTTCTAAGGTCTTCCCCCAATAAAAGACAACCCGCAAAGCTTTTTTTTGTTTTTTTTTGTTTTTTGCAAGGCAATTAGGGTTAAGTTACGCAGCTAGTAGTAAGTATTAAGTGTTTGGAGACCGGATTTAAACTCAGGTCCTCCTGACTCCAGGACTGGTGCTGTATCCACTGTAACTTCTAGCTTCTCCAGATACCCAAAGTACTTTTAATGAGATATGGGTAGAAGTCCTAACTCAGGGCTGAGACTCTACACTGTTATGGAAAACTGGAGATTGGGACCAATTTGCACATTGATAGTCAGATAAGAAAGCTGTTTCCCTAGGGGCACCAGGTTAAAAAATAATAATAATAAAACGAATTTATGCATAATGATGCTTTTTTTCTCTTTTTCCCTTGAGAGGAAGCATATATAAGCCCTGATTTTTTTTCTTAAAGAAAAAAAATAATAAAGGTCCCAATTCTGAGACTCAGAAAAGAGCCGTTGATGTTTGGGGGTAAGACATTGTCACTTCAGACTTCTTTGTACCTCAGGGTATGCTGGGAAATGGGCAGCTTGGGCAGAACACGGCTGAAATTTATTGTTGTTCTTTTGCCATCTAGGGGTGATAGCTAGAGTTACAGGATAAGGGACACATTGAGAAATTCATGAGAGCAGTAGGCTCAAGCCGGAACAGAAACAGGGGCCATTAATCTATACATAAGGATCCCTGTGGGCTGTATGTTGGCTTCATTTTAAAATTTAATGTTATCTATGTTTTATTATTTTTTTATTATTTTGCTAAATCTTTTCCAATTAGATTTTAGTCTGGTTCAGGATGCATGAGGAAGAGAGTATAGCTGCTGCCTGTATTTGACCACTCCATAGTAGATTCCCTACTGGCCTGAGTCTCTGTGCAACTCTGGGGATGGTGGAGGTAGAGGCAGGGAGGGGAAGCATAGGTTAAATAAATAAGGTTAAATAAATAAGCCATCATCACCAACATTTTACACATCATAGGGATTTTTTCTAAATCAAAAGTGTCAGAAATAAAGGTTACAAATTAGAAAATAAACGTCCATTCCAAAGATGGGAAAACTGAGAACTAGGAAGATGAAGATACTCATCATGATAGCCCGTTGAATAACCTCAGAGGTATGAGGTTTAGGGTCCAGTTCTCCTGACCCCTGGGAATGGAATGAATTTGGAGACAAAAGAACCCACCTAAGACAGGTTGTATGACCTAGTCTTTGCCTCAGTTTTTTTATCTGCAAAATGGGACCCCTTGAGATCCCTTCCAACTTTAAATCTATGATTCTGAGTACTGGCTCCATCACTGACTACCTTACGTTGGTCAAGTCACTTGTTTTTCCTCAGTTTCCAGACCTGCAAAATGAGAGGTGGATTTGATGACCTTTGAGGTCCTTTCTAGCTTCCATGATCTTTCCCTGTCCTGTCACCCACCTGGCCCCTTCTCTGTTTCTCCCACCTTTGCAGTGAGCATGGAGTTTGGCAGAGCCGTCTGGCTACGCTTCCACCCATCAGCATACCCTCCGTGCCCACATCCTAGCTTCGTGGCCCACCTGGGCGGTGTGGCAGTGGGCATCACGCTGGGAGTGGTGGTCCTAAGGAACTATGAGCAGAGACTCCAGGACCAGTCCCTGTGGTGGATCTTCGTGGCCATGTACGCAGTCTTTGTGTTGTTCGCAGTCTTCTGGAATGTCTTTGCCTACGGCTTGTTGGACCTCCGGCTGCCCCCTCCTCCTTGAAGAGCCCCCTTAGGTGGAGGCAGAGAAGCTGATGGAGATCAAACTCTGGAGCATTTTACTTTCCATTTATTTTTTGTCAACAACTTGGTTTTGAGAGGGATGGAAGAAATGAGATGGCTAGCCGCAGACATTCATTGAAAGGCCATTATAAAGATGAAGAAGGCCATGTTAGTTCTTTCCAGAACCAAGCTGGGGTTGGGCATTCTGGGTGCTACTGGGTGGCCTGGGCTTGTTCCGGGTTAATTCAAGCCTTCCCTAACCTAAAACTGAGCAGTGCCCCCCTCTCCACCAAAGTGGGATCAGAAATGATGAGCAGGGGTCTAGCTCTTGAAATGACATAACTGGCTCAGTGCCTAGTGCTGCTAAAACCTGGAGGAGACAGCAAAAAAAGGACATTTCCTCTGTAAAGCAGCTGGACCAGAGGCGAATGAAGAGTCAGTATGAGAGGTCTTCCAGCCTTCCTACAGTGGACATATGGTCAGGAAGACCTGAAATCTAATCCTGCCTTGCATATATATTATGTGACCCTGAGCGAGTCATTTATTTTCCTTGGGCCTCAGTTTCCTGTCCTGTAAAATGAGGGTGCTGGACTCAGTGGCTTCCATGGTCCCTTCTAGCTCTAATTCTATGCTCCTATAATCTTGTGGGTATGATTGGCAAAGGTGGGATTCAACAGTCAAAGTGGGAGGGTGTCCCTTTATGAGATGATGTGTGTGTTATTTTCCTCTAAAGTTTCAATTCAGTAGAAGGGAGGAAGGAGACCTAGCCAAGATAAGTTGGAGTGTCAACCCAGCCTTCCCTCAACACACTGATGAGCCTGTTCCTGTCCCAAGATAAGCCTAGACTGGGAAGTAAATTCAGGGTACCTTGGCTGCTGCTTGGTACCAATCCTTCCAACACACAATCTCATCCTCTGCTCTGATCACACCATCCCCTAATCCTTGAATTTTGTTGCTTGGTTTCCATCTATTTGACATTTGGCCATGAGGTCCTGGCTCCCTTCTTACCTAAGCTTTATTCCCAGGGTCTTTTCCTTACACTATCCATCTCCACCACCATCTTATACCCCTCACTCCATCCATGAACACCTGAGTTTGTGTGAGATGTTGCGTATTGGGGTCAAAGAGTAGGTGATAACTGTTGGGCTTCTACTTTTAACCAAAGCTTCAACATTCCTTTAGGGACCTTTCCATTGCATTCATCCCACTTACCTCTGGTGATCCTGCTAGATAAGTGAACCAGAGCAGAAATAATGACTCCCCAGCCTTCACTGGGAATCCTTGAGTTGTGTGGGAAGAATGACGGGAAAAGGGGCACTCTAAGATGAAGAGCATCCAAAATGGTAAGCGCCTTGAGTCTGTGCTATAGAGCACTAGCCCTGGAGTCAGGAAATCTTGAGTTCAAATCCAGCCTCAAACACTTAGCAGTGTAACCCTGGGCAAGTCACTTCATCCTATTTGCCCCAGTTTCCTCATCTGTTAAAATGAACTGTAGAAGGAAACGGCAAACTGCTTCATTATCCTTGCCAAGAAAATCCCCAATAGGCTCACAGACTGGGACATGACTGAAATAAGAAAACAAAATTGAAGGAACTGGGGATGTTTCGTCTGGAGAGGGTAAAACATAAGAAGGACATCATACCATTATAGTCCATTTAACTCCTGAAGGCAGGCTAGAGACAATGAAGGAAGCTATAAGAAGGGGAATTTAAGATTGAGGCCAGAAAAAATTTCCTAACCATTTGAATTGTTCAAAAAATGGAACAGCTACCAAGAAGACTTTAAGCATGGTTCTAACTAAGAATGGGTCCACATCCATTTGGAGGGACATGTTACCAGGTTGGCTATAGCATCTCCTCACAACGTAGTGCTTAAGTAGGGGACAGGAGAGGTAGTATCCTCTCAGGAACTTCTTTGAAGTATTCAGTAGTCTTAGGAAACTAAGATCCCTATAGAAGGGAGTTAGGAGATAAGAAACTGTAATAAGAGGGATATTGGAGGTATTGAGTTCCCACCTCAAGGTCTTTGAGTAGCGGCTGAAGGACCACCTGTTGGTATGTTATAGGGGGTATTCTTTAAATTGGGTCAGGCTAGATTTCCCTAAAGTTCCTTTCACTTCTGAAATGCCAGTGTTTTCTATGAAAAGGGGAGAATGGAAGGGGAAAAGGTAAAGTTTCCCTTTAACAGAGTCCAGATTTTGAGGTTCCACTTTTTAATTACCAAAAAAAGAGAGTTGGCTTGTGGGTACCTTTAGATGGGAGCTTTGCCTCAAAATGGGAGAGTGGGAGAAAAAATAGGCTTTGGAGTCAATTTTGATGTAATATACATCACCATGGAGATGAGACACTCCAGCAGAGTCTCTCCCACAAGTCCCCATTTCCACATGTTACTGTCTGGGGTACTCATGGATGGTCTCTGCTGGAGAGTCTCATCTCCATGGCGATTATAGGCCATACAGACAAAACCTTCCTCCAGTGTCCCATCATGCCACAGAGCTGCCCCTATGGAATACAAGCTCTGATCAGTCCCACCAAACCAAGAAGACTTCAAGCATGGTTCTAGCTAAGAATGGGTCCACATCCCTTTGGAGGGACATGTTACCAGGTTGGCCATGGCATCTCCTCACAACGTAGTGTTTAACTAGGGGACAGGAGAGGGAGTATTCTCTCAGGAACACTTTGAAGTATTCAGTAGTCTTAGGAAACTAAAATCCCTATAGAAGAGAGTTAGGAGATGAGAAATTGCAGCTAGAGGGATACTGGAAAGGCAGAAAGGAGTTCTGGGTATCTAGTGAATGCTGCAGTGAGACATGTTAGCATCTCATAGTAGAATCATAGGGGATTAGACCTAGGAAGACCTAGAGATTATTTAGTCCAATTTGGTCATCTTACAGAGAAGACCACAGACAAGATGGAGGAGGAAGTCACTTCTCCATCTACCTAGGCAGAGATAGGTCCTATACTAAAGGAAGAGACATACTCTATCATTTCATATTGACTTCCATTTGTTGGAGTTGGCCAGACAGGCAAGAGACAGCTACTGAACAGCCCAACCCCAAGGATCAAGCAATTTGCTGCTTCAGAATGGCAGGCAGCTGGGTCTGGGGAGAAGCTTTTGATTGGTCATATGTCCAAACAGAATCCCTGGAAGATGGCAGAGTAGCAATTACCTTTCTATGGCAGCTAGAGTTCTCTGAAAAAGCATCTAAGTTCATCCCCCTGATAGTGGGTTTAAGGTGGGCATCCAAGAACTCAAGTTAGGACTTTTCCTGGGGGAAAAAAAATCTGTCGTCTATACCACTAGGACACCAAGGAAACTCCTAGCTGCTTCCAGAGGGTATCCCCATCCCCTTTCTAGGTAGCTTCTGACCAGGACCAAAGTGCAATTCTCCACCAGCCTTTCCGCTCTTGAGTCCCAATAACCAGAGCAACTATAGTCGACTCCAAACCCCACACCAAAGTATCACCTGTGCTGTGCCAAGGACAAACTGAGTGCTGCCAGCTTGCCTTTTTGCAGCAGCCAGAGACTGGGCTCCCAGATCTTTTTGCTGGGCTGACTGATCTTAGCTGTGTATATGAACACAGACCCCTACCTCAATCACCAGGGGTACTTTGGTTTTGCCCTAGCTGATGCTTTCCCCTTTTGGGAAATAGGTACTTGAGTTACCAAGTAATGGTAGAAGAGGGTTGGACTGGGTAGCTCAGGGGCAGCGCTTCTTATTGCTAAGGAGGATGATTGGAAAGGGAAGGAGGGCTCCTAAGATGTTCTGTCTCATCCTCCATTCCACCTAAGGTAAGGCTTTCTCAAGTCGAGGGGCAGGAGCAGACAAGAGCCACCAGATGGGTTCTGCAAGAATTTTCTCTGCATCAGGGGGTTCTACTACGCTTAATCAATCTTGCAAGTCCCCAATCCCTGAAGCCGTGGGTAGGAGGGGAGAAATCTGCCCACTTGACCTCCTTAGTGAAGCTCTTTGAGGCTAGTCCACTTTGCTCTAAACTTTAGCCCTAGGCTCATTCTATAAAGAGAAATGGGGACCAGAGTGTGGAATACACACCCACACCAATGTGTTACCTCTGCTCTTCCAGGAATGAGGAAATATTGGCCATGCTTTCCCCATGACTCGGTTATTACCTTCCTCAAATGTCCAATTCCACCCTCCTTGCCCTCTCTGGTGCCCACGATTGGCTGCTCTTTGCTTTCTGGATTGGGGTATTCTCACATAACATTGATCCCCTCCTACCAAATTGCCCTTTTAATGAACCAACCCTATAGTTTGGAAGTTGAGTCACAAATGGGCAGAAGTCTAATCCCCCATCCTGCCTTCTCAGATCTCCACTATTCACTCAGTGAACTTGAGAATTTCTGTAAAAATGAGAGGAGTAGTTGGTTGTATTCTGCCTTCAAGTGTCCCAGGATCACAAGAACACTAATCACTCTTAGTTCAGAGTCACAGGAAGACAGGTTTGTCAAGAACTTACAGCCCCTCCCACCTTTTTCCTCCTGTCACCAGGGTACCCCTAAAAGTCACTCCTTTCCTCAACTCCCTTTAACAATTCATGTCTTAATTTTTTCTCTCTTCCTTTCCTTTCCCAGTATAGTTACTCCAGCTAGTCTGACATTGAAAATGGGGGAATTGGGTAGAGAAGTACTGAAACTGGTTTACATCTTCAGTCTACGCTATAACAAGGCTTGGGGGAAGATGGGAAGATTGGGGTGATGTATTAGAGTTTTGTCTAATTTGAATCCAAAGGATGGAAAAAAAACAGAAATGACAGTGAGATTACTATACTAACTAGGTAATCACAGCACTTGGAAGAGGAGGGAAAGACCTTTCAAAGGAGAAATGTGTTTTATATGATGCCATTAATCATTTGAGATTTTAAGTAAGGAAAACTCCTTAATGAGACTCTTCTACAATGGCAGCAGAGCCCAGATAAGCCACCATCAGCTAAGGGCACTTCTGCTGGTGAGGTGAGGACCTACAGCTGCTTTCCATAAGAATTGGTACTATCTAGAGACAAATGAAAGTCATCACTCACCAAACCCAATACAGTTTCCTTTCAGCTCCCAATTTAATTTGCAAATAATATTGATTCTTGGGGCCTGTGGATTTTTTCTATTTTGGGTATCATCAATGCTACTTCCCATGGTAACTAGAGCATCAATAACATTTCTGCCTTAATTAAAAGTGCCCAACAGATGATTCCCTTCTCCTCCAAGGGCTAGAGAAAGTTGATAGTTGAGCAGTAGCCCGAGCTGCAATGTTTGTTTCTAAATATTTTTGTATTGTGTACATTCTGTATATTTTTGTTGTAACAGATATTATTTGAGCACAGAATCCATTAAAGATTCTTTTGGGTAAACCCATTGGTTATGGGAGGTGCCTCCATGAACTGGAACCTAACTTTTCCTTCAGTCTACGAGAAATGGAAAGGATTGTGGGTTTGTGACTTACAAATGATCAATGGCTGGAAGGAGTCCACAGGTGCTGAATTGTGGTCCTTGGAGTCATCCCAATCAATGAAAAAACACCTAGGGTTCTCCTAGATCAGGGATTCTTAACTTTTTTGGTGGATCTGTCTCTCTGGCAGTCAGATGAAACCTATGAAGTTATGCTCAGAAGAATGTTTTAAATGCATAAAATAAAATATATAGGATTACAACAGAAACTAGCTATACTGAAATATTTCAAAATATAAACAAGCTCACAGAGGAGGCTGAGAATCTTTGCTCTGGATTAAGGTTTTCATTTCCATGCTAATAATTCAGTTTCTCAGGCATCAGAGACCTGGTTTCTTATATTATTTCTGTGGGCTTCAGTTTCCTCATCTGTGGTGTTGGAAATGAGCTACAGATGTTTGGGAATGGTGGATACTGGGGCCATAATAAATCTATAGAAGAACAAAACAGAAAAGTCAGATGAAAATCCCCAAGAAAACAACTGGAAGAGCACATACAAAAGTTCAGACCTATGACCCAGGGCCTGCTGGGGATGAAAGTGCCCAAATTCACAGAAGTACAGTCTTTGCCGATAATTGTTTAAAAGGGGGACAGACTTCAAAGGGAATTCTTTTTTTCTAGATTAAGGGTTTTTAATCTTTTTGGTCCCATGGACCCTTTTGGAAATTGGGTGAAATCTATGGATTGCTTCTCAGAAGAATGTTTTTAAATGCATAGGATTACAAAATAAATTAAATATATTGAAATAGTTAGCAAAGTATCTATTAAAAAATAAGCCCCAAATCCCCAAGTTTAGAACCCTTGCTAAATTCTCAGCTAAGAGATGTTGACTTTGCTGTTTTTCCCGCTGCTCCCACAAATCCAGGCTGGGAAATTGTTTCATGCTATAAATCTCAGGGCTTTGTTTTGTAATGTGTCAGAGGGTTTCCCAGAATTGTTCTGGGAGGAGAGCCCGGGCCTAAGGTCCAAGATGACAGTTCTCTTTTGAGAGTGTCCAAGGCTTGTTAGAAGGAAAAGGAGGGGGAGGGCAGGGAAAGGGGAATGGGAAGGAGGCCAAGTTCATCACTGTCTCCCATTCAGCTCTCCTCTGACTTAGTGAAGAGTGAAAAAGCTAGGGCTCACGCCCAGCAACACTGGCAAAGAGACTGGGGAGGATAATAATAGCTAACATTTAGAGAGCACGTCAAGGTTTGCAAAGTTTGAGCTTCACGAGGACCCTGCGAAGTAGATGCTGTTATCACCCCCATTTCAAAGATGAGGAAACTGAGGCAGAGAGAGGCTATGCAGCTTGCCCAGGGGTCTGCAGGATCTGAGGCAGGATTTGCAAGTCCAGCATTTTGCTTCAGTTTGGTGAAGGGTTTATGTTTCTGGGGCAGTCACTGCCCTTCTCCTCAAAGAAGAAAAACCATTATTCCTTCCCTACTTCCTCCTTCCTCCCTTCCCCTGTTCCTCCTTCTCCCTTCCCCGGTTTCTCCTTCCTCCCTTCTCTGGTTCCTCCTTCTCCCTTCCCCGCTTCTTCCTTCCTTCCCCTGTTCCTCCTTCTCCCTTCCCCTGTTCCTCCTTCTCCCTTCCCCAGTTCCTCATTCCTCCCTTCCCCGGTTTCTCATTCCTCCCTTCCCCGGTTCCTCCTTCCTCCCTTCCCTGCTTCCTCCTTCTTCCCTTCCCTGCTTCCTCCTTCCTCCCTTCCCTGCTTCCTCCTTTTTCCCTTCCCTGCTTCCTCCTTCCTCCCTTCCCCTGTTGCCCCTTCCTCCCTTCCCTTTCTCCCATGGGGGAGCTGGCCTCTGATACATACAGGCTATGTGGCTTAGGGTGAATAACTCAATTTGTCAGTGCCCCAAGCAACTTTCTGATGCTCTCCCTCAGGGGTATCTCTTCAGAAACGTCACCTGGCTCCTCATTAATTCCAGCCTTGTGGGTCAGGTGGCTTATTAGCAGCTCTAGGACTTTTGAGGCTCTTGGGGTAACAGTATCAGAGATCTGGGGCTTGAAGGGATCTCAGAAGACATCTGGAACAAATTCTCCCTTCCTCCATTTTATAGATGAGGAAACCAAGCCCCAGGGGAAGTGGGACAATTTTCTGAAGGTCCCACAGGTAGGGAGCATGGGAGGCAGGGATTCTTGCAACAAGAAAGCATAAGAGCTACTGTCTCATGAGATCCAGAATGAATAAACAGTTCAGATGGTCATTTGACCATTAAATTATAGGAAAGCTACATGTTAGAGCTGGGAGAAGCATAAAAGACCAGCAAATCCAAACTCCTCATTTCACAGATGAAGAAACTGAGACCCATGGAAAGAAACTGGCCACATACATGAGTTGGAATTTGAATCCTAGTCCTCTGTATCTTACATTCAATGCTCTGTCGACTTCAACACCTTTGCTCATTAACTAAATGCCCCCCACCCAAATGAGCCAATTGCCCGACTACCAAATAGTTAATCAGAAAGGTCACCCAATTACTTAACTCCTTGGGATGACATTCAAAGAAACATTGGGAACTCTTTCCTAAGAATTGCCTCTAGAACCTGAGCCACATTTTGAACAGTTATCCTCAAGAATAGTAAATCTCTGACTGTTAGACTGGTCTGATTTTTAGGAATATCTAGAAGTCACTTACAGGCAGTCTGGAGAAATGAAGTGGGGAATCAAACAAATTAGCTGTGACCCTACCGTCACAAGACTAGGTTTGGTTTGTCAACTGGCCTAGGGGACGATTCCCAAAGAGGAATTCTAAAAGTATTCTAAGCAATGGTAACACTGCTGGAACAAGTGTATAGACACCCAAGGGGCCTACTTGGAAAGATAATGCTTAATTGCAGATATGCTTTATATTTTTTCTAAAAAAAAAAAATAGACATAGACAGCATGAAGCACAGATGTTTCAGATGTTTACTTATGAGCAAAGAATGCTGAGTTTGAAATGAGAGGACCTAGGTTCAACGACCAGCTCTATTTTATGATATTCAACTACTTAACCCTTCTTGGTCTCAGTTTCCTCATCTGCAATGCAAAAGGGCTGGACTGTTGATTTTTTTTTTTTTTTTTTTTTGGAAGCAATTGGGGATGTGACTTGCCTAGGGTCACACAGATCCGTTGACTTTTAAGGGTCTTGATAGCTCAAATTCCATCACGTGATCCTCCCCTCTCCTAATTTTAAATCTTTCCTTACCTACTGGCTTCTTCCCTCTTGCTTATAAATCTCTCCCATCCTTCAAAAATAAAATCTTTCATTTGATCGCACCATCCTTTCTCAAGTTATCCTTCTATAGCTCTCTTCCCTTTCATAACCACATTTCTGGACAAAGCAGTGCCCACACTGGTGCCTCCACTTTGTTACTTCTCAACCCTCCTAATGTGGCTTCCAACCTTGTCACCCAACTGCTCTCCAAGTTTGCCAAAGATGCTCGATCGACTTTTCTCAGTTCTAATTCTCTCTGTAGAATCTGATCCCCTTTCCTCCTTCACTCTCCTTCCTGAGGTTTCTATCACACTATTCACAGCTAGCTCTCCTCCTACCTCTTTGAATGCTCTTTTTATCCCCTTTACTGAATTATTCTGGCTTCTGTGTGAACATATGCCCAGGTGCCTCACTAATGCACATGCCTTCTTTTCTTTTCTGAATACTCGCTTTGGTATTCTCATCAGCTAGTCAACCAATATTTAAGGCCCTACTGTGTGCTAGGCAATATCAGCTTCTGTGGATTCAACTGCCACCTCCATGCAGATGACTCCCTAGGGTTTATATCCAGCCTTAATCTGTCTCCTGAATTCTATCACCAACTACTTAATCTCAATCTCTAAATGGATGTCCCCCAAGCATGCCCAACTCAACTTGTCCAAAACAGAAATTATCTGTCTCCCTGAAATTTCCTCTTTACTAAATTTGTCTATTTCTCGTCCTCATCGCCCAGATTTAAAACTTTCATGTCATCTCTGACTCCTCACTCCTCCCAAATTAGTGGTTAAGTCTTGTCAGTTCTGCCCCCATCTTCCTCATCTCCATCCCCTTCTCTTTACAGACTGAGCCACCATCATTATTCAAGCCTTCCTTACCTCTCACTGGACTAACATAAATCTCTTATTCACCTCTCTGCTCAATCTCTCTCTTCTCTTCAATCCAACCTCCATGAAGATGCTGAGCTGATATTCCTAACAAATAGATCTGATTTCTGCCATTCCCCTGCTCAAGGAGCTCCAATGGCTTACCCTTGCTTGGGAGATAAAATACAGCCTCTTCTGTTTGGCTCTTAAAGCCCTCCAAAATCTGGCTTCAGCCTCCTTTCCAAGTTCATCATTCATATGGTTCCTGTGCAGATCCAGAAAACTAATATCTGTAAAGTGCCTAGCACGGTGCTGGGCACATAGGAGGCATTTTAGTCAATGACTGTGGAATGACAACGGGCAACATTCTAGGACTCTCATCTTGTTTTCCGGAGAAAGACATTAGAGAGAAAAGCTGCATTTAGGCATTTGTGCCACCTTGGTTTTATCCTGTCTAGGAAGCATTATTTCAGAAGGTAATTGTGTGACTCAGTGTGGAGACCATTTTATTCTCCCAGTGAAAAGATCCCTTCAAAGAAAATGGAATTTCCACTAATCAATAAGACAAAAGCCCGAGGAAATGTCATCTCGAGAACTGAAATGTTTCTGTTATTTAATTCAAGGTGTATTTACTCCTGCAAAAGACAGGTGCCATTTGGTGGCTAAAATGGATGAAGGGGTGAAGGAGGATGGAGGAAGAGGAAATGAAGCAATTTGGGATTTTAAGTGTGGTGGGTCTAACTTTCTCGATAGTCAATAAGGAAAACGTCCTTAGCTGTGCTACTCCATCTGTCTACCAACAAAAAGAGAAAGTTCAGAATTGCTATACAGAAGGGTAACCTTTATTTTAAAGGCAATAAAAACCCCCCATGAATGAAATGGATGGCATTTTTGAGAATCCATGTAATTTTTAAAAATACGATAACAAAAAGCTGTTTTGCTGGGGGAGATAGGTTTGGACCTCTAATTGTATTGTTCCAAGTAACTCAACATAAGGAAATCACAGTTCTAATCTCCCCCCCCCACCCCAAAAAAAAAATCATCTTCAATATATTGCACAGTAAAACGCACATAGTAGGTACTTAATGTTTCCTAGATGAATTTCTGTGTCTTAGAGGATAAAAAGGGGGAAACACTGCCAGTCATTCTGAAGGGGCAGATCACTGTTTTAACTCTGCACTTAATAGGAATGATTCCTCAGTCCTTCACGACTTCTCTATATCCCCTGGGCAGGAAAAATGTAAGATTTATGTTTCCTCTTACAAGCTTATAGAATCTCTTCTGAGCCTAGGGAAAGAGGAATCAGCATAAAGGCAGGAGTCTGGGTAGAGCCTTTTAAACCCACTATTCTATGACTGAGAGAACTAAATAATAATGATCAAAAGGGTTTTATTTAAATAGCTATACACAAGGAAAACCACTGCTACATCTGTGTAACTGTAATCTGTTCTAGTGGAAAGAAGATATCCAATCCTTTTGAGAGCAGACTTTCCATTGATTTGGTGCAAAACAATTTGAAGATAAGAATGAAAATACAGAAATCAAAAATCAATGTCTGAGTCTCAATGTAATGAAGAATCTCTGTTGAGTGTCTGAGGTTACATGTTGCCAGTAGAATGCCTTGGCTTCTCTTCTTTCCATCCATAATCACTCAAAGGTCAAAACACCAACCAGCCAACTAACCAAACCATTCAAGCATTTTCAGCTTTCTGAAAAAAAGAAGTCTATTCTCTACAGTTTGTTTGATTTACTTTTGTGGCTGTCCTACAAACCAGCTAATGTTTTCCCTTCAAATTGGTACATCTACTCTACAAGTTCATTTTACAATTTGTTACAAATTCAAGTTTTATTTGCACATCAGCACCAGGGCTGACCATATTGTCACTGCCATTATCCAACAGAATACATCAGGCACCCACAGAGTGCAAAGCTTTTAAGACACGGGCTAGGTTCTAGACCTGTCTTTGGAATGCTTTTGTGAAGCTAGTCTGTCCCAAGTTTAGAAATGTATCTTCTCCAAGCAGCTACAAAACGCTAAATCCCGTGATGATTGAGAAAGAATCATGATTTTCTGCCAGGGAAAATGTCTTAATAATGTTTTAAACAGAAGAATGGACTAAAGAGAGAGACTACAGAATCTCTTTCTGTGAGCCTAAAAAAATAGGATTGCCCACACAAAGGTAGGGAATGAGAGACATCAGATAGCCTCTGGTGGTCCTTTTCAACCCCAAGATTCTATGATTGATGAGCCTAAAAACTGACAAAGAGAATAACTATGATCTTGCACACTTTTATCCCTAAGACTCAAAGGAAAAATGTTCTCACTGGTTTTTACATGATTTAGACTATCAAAAGACTGCAACGTAGAATTAGTCTGAAATCACCTAATGCTTCTGGAGAGCATAACCCATTATGACATGACAAATTGGTTCCCATCAATCACAAGAGGATGACTGTACAATACAAGACTGCAGCAATTTCAGAGTAGATAAAAACAAATGATCAACAAGTCTGGGCCACAGCTGCTTCTTTCATGAATTCTTCAAGGGCCAGGATCACGTTTTTGGCTTCTGGCATTTCTTCATGCTCCACTTTTACTATTTTCAGTAAGATGTCTCCACTGCCACAGTTCTTCAGAAATAAGTAACACTTAAACAAGGCATAATGATTCATTTCTGCCTGGCGAATAAATCTCTTCAGGTTGTTTGTGTCTTGGATAGCCTAGAAAAGACAGACAAGTTGAAGGTATGCTGTTTTCATCTTTGTAGAGGGTAGGGAATTAATAATAAGGTCTAAATAATGCTTAAGAATCATCTGAAATGCAACGAGCTAGGAAATATGATAAAAATGGAAGAAACTCATTGTTGGGAGAGGTTATGTGAAGAAAGGTACATTAATTTGCCATTGGTCAATTGATTCAACCATCTGGAAAGCAGTTAGGACTTAAGTTATTACATTATTCATGATTTAAACAGATCATAACAGTATACATATGCACACACATATATACATGTACTTATACGTATATGTATGTATGTGTATAAGAGTGATATAGGAGACAAATTTATAGGCACAGAATAAGAGGTGTTACTACTGGAACTATATCCCAAGGAGATTATTGACATTTTTTTTTAATGAAGTTTGCTGAGCTACTCTTTTTTTCTCTCAGCTTTTTTTTTTTTTTTTTTTT
>JAJPUD010005858.1:103543-129793 GCA_023553655.1 Myrmecobius fasciatus
TTTTTTTTTTTTTTTTTTTTGCAAAAAAATTTTATGTCACACAGGATGATCTCCAGGGAGAAGAAGAAAGAGGAATAGTTTTTTTTTTGTTTTTTTTTTTTAATGACATTAAAAAAAAATCAGCCAACTTTTTTGGAAAAAATATCCTGGGGCAGCCAGGTGGAGCAGTGGATAGAGCACCAGCCCAGAAGTCAGGAGGACCTGAGTTCAAACCTGGTCTCAGACACTTAACACTTCCTAGCTATGTAACCCTGGGCAAGTCACTTAACCCCAATTGCCTCAGCAAAAAAAAAAAAAAAAAAAGGCAAAAAAAGAAAAAATCATAGAAAAATATCCTAAAACAAGAAGTGATAACACTCAGAATATCATATCATTAGACCAACAGGTACATACACATAGGAAAGATAACTTGGATGAAGGCTCTGTACAACAGTCTTTTAGGCAAACAAGCTTGGCATTCGAACAAGCCCATTGGATCTCTGCTCTCTGCCTCTGCAGATAAGTCCTAGGGCCCTCCCTGAGACATGGGGAGGCCAACCAACTTTTCCAGGGATGTGGCTGGTGAGTATCAGGCAGGATTCAAACCCTGGTCTCCCTGTCTCCAAACTCAGCAGTCCATGGACCAGGCCACACTCCCTCCAACAGTTTCACAAAAAACATCAAACTCTCTCACACTATAAAACTTTCCTCTTGGAAACTGGACACTAATACATTGTTGGTGGAGTTGTGAACTGATCCACTTATTCTGGAGAGCAATATGGAACTATACTTAAAGGGCTATCAAACTGTGCATACCCTTTGACCCAGCAGTGTTTCTATTGGACTTATATCTCAAAGAGATCTTAGAGGAGGGAAAGGGCCCCACATGTGCAAGAATGTTTGTGGCAGCCCTTTTTGTAGTGGCAAGAAACTGGAAATTGAAAGGATGCCCATCAATTGGAGAGTGACTGAATAAATTATGGTATATGAATGTTATGGAATATTATTGTTCTGTAAAAAAAGACCAGCAGGATGATTTCAGAGAGGCCTGGAGAGACTTGCATGAACTGATGCTGAGTGAAACGGGCAGAACCAGATTATTGTACATGGCAACAAGATTATAGGATGATCAATTCTGATGGACATGGCTCTTTTCAAGAAAGAGACGATTCAGGCCAATTCCAATACATTTGTGATAGAGACAACCATCCAGAAAGAGGACTATGGGAACTGAATGTGAATCACAACAAAGTATTTTCACCTTTTTTGTTGTTGTTTGCTTGCTTGCTTTTGGGGGATTTTTCTCATTTTTTTTTCCTTTTTGATCTGACTTTTCTTATGCAGCATGATAAATGTGGAAATATGTATAGAAAAAAATTAGACCTGGGCAAGTGGAACTTATTGACTCCATGAGACATCAAGAAACAATTAAACAAAGTAAAAAATTTAAATTTAAATTAAAAAAAACATTTCACTTGAAATTGCCACGACATTCAACTGAGTAAACAAGAAATCAAATCATTCAACATCTCCTGTGCACCAAATATTTGAAAATGGGTGATAAACATTTCTATAGAAGACTCAAACCATCAAGAGAGACCAGATCAGCAGTAAGTTACCTTCAGTTTAAAGTTCTCTAGGATTTGTCGGAAAAGAAATGGATTGCCACCTTCTGCAGCATTCAGAAATGCCTGCATCCAGTCCTCACAAAACTTGTTGCTTCCTATAAGACAGAGAACAGTTAAAAACAGTGATAATATCTGGAATTTGCAGAGCACTGAAAGATTTGCTCAGCTTGAATCATTTGAGTCTCCTGACCACCCTCTGATAGAAACACCACAGGTGGTTATCTTCACTGCAGATAGGAAAACTGAGGCTCAGAGAAGCTCACATGGCTTGTCCAGGACTCCTCAACCAGAAGGAAACTCAAAGTTCATCTCATTTCAACCCCTTACTTTACAGATAAGGAAATTAAGATCCTCACATCACACACAAGTAAACATTAGAAACAGAATTTGAACCCAAATCTTCTGATACTGCAGTATTTGAACTCAGATCTTCCTGACTCCCAATGCTTCTACTACTCTGCTGCTTCCTTATGCAAAGACATACTACAAAGGGTGTTATTACAAAGAGGCAGAGAAGATATTAACCTGCATTTTCCACTTATAGATCTCTCATACCCTACTCCTTTAAGTAACTTACTATTAGTATCTGAAGTATAAAACAACAAAAAAATTTTAATAGATTTTTAAAAAATTCTGTTACAAAACATGATTTATTAAGTAGAGGAATGAGGGGCAGGATCTATTTGGAAATGAAGGTGTTCTAACTAATACTTTTATTTATTTATTTATTTTTTTGCTGAGGCAATTGGGATTAAGTGACTTGCCCAGGGTCACATATCTAGGAAGTATTAAGTGTCTGAGACCACATTGGAACTCAGGTCCTCCTGACTTCAGGGCTGGTGCTCTATCCACTTCGCCACCTCGCTGCCCCAATAATACTTTTTTAAAAATAAGAGTCCAAAAAATGGAAGATAGAAGGTAAAGCACAGCATGATCTGTTCTCACCCTATTATTATTATTACATATGGCACGAACCTTCAGTTTCCGAAATAAACCACCAAAGGAGGCTTGAGCACATCCATCTCACCTGCATTAGAAAACTGTGGCTGGGATCCACTACAGTTTATCACCACTGACTTGTGTGGCTCTTCAGTCATAGCCATACATAAGGATGTCATGGTCCCTTCATGAATAAGTCCTTGGAGACTCGCCACACTCAGAAACCTGCCAAGAAAGAGTGCCTTTTTCCAAATGTCCCTGGCTCTCCCTATCTCACCCAGGCCAGAGGTATAGCTGACTCCTCACAAGTCTGAGCCTGCTTTGTTTTTCCAATCTGGGCCAATGTAGGTATCCTAATGACACCACCCTCTCCCCAGGGGCTCACCACACTGGTGCAGACTTTACTATAAACATCTCTTAGATCAACAATTATGAAGCAAACTGCTAAGAAAAGTGATGGATTCAGGTCCACAAGGAGATATACCATATTTTCAGACATGACCAATGTGCAAATTTGTTTTGTTTAACTATACTATATGGGTGACAAGGATTTTTGGGGGGATAAATGGGAGAAGTGGGGGGTAGTTGTGAGAAGTGGGAAGTAGTGACAAGGTTGGGGGAAAAAAAGGATAAAGAAATGAAAGAAAAGAGAAGCATTTTTTTTTAAAGTACAGAGATGAAAGATCCAGAAAAACTGTCCAAGGACAACTTTGAAAGTTACATATTGAATTTATATACAAGTTATATGCAAACTGCAAAGCAGTTCATTGGACAATAAAAACAAAATATGTAGATGACAATCAAAATAAATAAATAAATAAATTTCTTTTAATTTAAAGCAACTTGTGAAAAAAAGTAGTTTTCATAAAGCTTTTAGCAATCTTTACCCATTAATGTCTCTCCTTGTTTTTTCATCTGATTCTTGAACTTCAACAGGAGTGTAACTCAAAGCCTTTGAAAGAGAAATTCACTGTCAACATGTATGTAATTTAATCAGTCAAGCAGTTAATGTTTATTAAGCACCTTCTATGTACAGAACAAAGGGGTCTTCCTCTATGTTCAAAAGTTAAGGCTAGGAAGAGATAAAATCTGGATAACACATTTCTTCATAATTTATTTTAAAAATCATTATAAATGTGATAACCATCAACAAAGACAAACAAGAAATGATACAAATAAGAAATAGGATCTTATGGAAGACCATGATCAATAAGGTGGAACAAACAACAAAAAAAGACAGAAAACAAACAAATGAGTTTTCTGTGTCCTTTCCCATACACACCTAGGGTTCCCTTCTCTTTGGACTGCTTTTTCCTATGTTAAACTATTCTAAGGCTGTAAGGAGAAAAGAACACTCTGACTCTATTCATCTCAATAACATCATCCTCTTTATCTCACTTTTTATTGAACTGGCCTTTGGAATATATCACAACTTTCCCAATATCTGATGGGACAATGTCTGACCCGCACTGGAGGAACAAATATCCAAAGCCAGAAGCTGCCTTAGAGATCAGTTAGCCCACTTAGCCTCACTTTGTAAAGGAAGACACCAAAGTCTGGATGTGCCTGGATGACCTGCCCAAGATCATGACAGGCAGCAAGCTACAGAACTGATATCTGAAACACCCATCTTTGGATTCCAAATCCTGTGAGTGTTCCACTGTACTCTCCAAGGTGCTGAACAACAGTACTCATCTTAAGGACTTGGTGTTTTTCGATTATTGTTACACAGTAAATTACGCAATTATCTGGATGACAAATCCAGTTAATTATCCAGATGATTTTAAATACAATTGCTAATGTCAGAATATCTAGATAACCTACTGAATTTTCCAGTTTCCATCTGAATGCTGGATGTCATTGAAGGAGGCAACATTCTGTTAAAGTAACCCAACACTGAGCTGGAGGACCAGGGTTCAAATCTTACCCCTGACACATACCCTCTATGTGATCTTAGGCAACTCACCCCAGTTACAGTAACTTTACATGTAAAATGAAGTAGTCAATCTAGATGAATTCTGAAGTCTCTTCTGGATCCAAAAAGATCTGATCCTCTGAATTCAAAAGGATACTTTTCTCCTCTCCTGCTGCTTAGGGAATTAATTCTGTTTATAAGTCTTCTTTAAAAGTACTTAGGAGATTATTATTGTGAAATGATTTATCTTATGAAGATACCTCAATTGGCAACTGCCAGTGACTAAATAACTGAAGTTCAAGTTTCTAAGTGAATTGTTGATGACCACAGTTGAGACAAATGGAAAATAAACATGAGCAATGTCTTTAAATCTTTCATAGACCTTGTCAATCAGCTGCCAATAAATGGAATGTATGTGCTGATACTTACAGCATGCAGGAGAAAGGTAAGCTTCTCTTGAAAGAGATGTACGACTCTCTGGATTGGGCACACAACCGCCTCAAACCAGTTGCTAAGGTAGGATTTGGTGCAGGCCTCCAAGCTAACTTCCTATATATACACAGAATAAAACACTATCATTTAACATTTTGACAAAGATGTAATACTGTCTGTCTCAACATTGTTGACAGTGATAGATCCCATTTTAACTAAGATGTAATACTGTCTCAACATTGTTGACAATAAGAAGAGCTGCTGGATAAACACTTTTGAATGCTGACATTTATCCTTCCCAGAAGAGTAAGTTTTGTTAAGAAATTTTGCTTAAAATGAAGCATTGAGTGCAGGTGGAATTCAGAAGGCCCTGACAAACTGAGCTGTTATGGTACTACAAAGTTTTTGTTTAAAAACTGGTTTTCTCTATATGACCCAGACTGGAGTACAAAGTCTACTCACAGACCAGTCACACTCTGATTGACTCAGTAGTGAACTCCCTGTCTGCCTTAGAGCAACATATATTTAGTATTGACTGGTTCTGTTTTCTAATCTGGGCCCATCTGTCCCTCTTAGACATGGATCCTGTTCCCAGAAGGTTCACCATACTGATACCATGATTAATGCAGACGCTGATTGGGTTTAGCCCATAATACCTCAGAACTTCTGAGCTCAAGAGATTTACCAATTTCAACCTCCCCAGTAGCTGGTAACCAGGTATGTGCCACCACTGCGGCTTTTAATCATTTTAAATTTTAATCATGTTAAATTTTTAATCATGTTAAATAGATACTTAAAAAACCCCAGTTGTACATAACAAAGGTCTGTAGTTTCATATGCAATCCTACTTTTCTATTATTGCTTGTACAATGATTGCTAATGTTCATTAAGTTCTTAATTTTTTAAAAAATTAAATTGAGAAAAGGGATCAAAAAAAGCCTAAAACAGAAACTACCGTAAATATTTTTTTTTTATTTAAAGGGATAAAATTTAAGGTATTCACTGTCATTTCTTCGTCTGAGTCATTTGAAGGGGAAGATGGGATGGTTGGACAAACCAGTAATATATTCCCAATGTTGACATCCTGGTACTGTTCTCACATTCCCCCCAGAGACCTTTATCCATGAAGGATCACCTTCCTAAGAAGGTCACTTGAGCAACTGACCCATATTGTTGTATTACAAGTTCATCCTTCCCCCATCCCTCTCCAGAAAAGTTTATAACCCATTCTGCCCCATGGAACAGGTCATATTATTACTCAAAGAGGTGCTAGAAGCCAAAGCAGTAAAACTGCTTCAAAAAAGGTTTAAATCCATTAATAGAACAGAGCTATAGAAGGGTTCTTAGGGAAGCACTGGGATTCAGGGAATACATCTCCAGTTTCTGTGACTGGGCCCAGGGCAGTCCCCTCCTTCTGCAGAGTGATCTCTGAGTTGGTGGGCAAGGCTGCAGGAGTGGCAGAGCAATGCCTTGGGTAGCTAAGACCAGTTTCCACCTGCTCAGTGGGCATCATTCACATGCCATCTCATTGGATGAGCTGAATCATCAACATTTAGCTGGGAGGGAAAGCAGCAGAGCCATAATCTGGAACACACAGGGCTGGTGGATTTGCTTTGCCTCAGTAGTGAACTCTTTGTCTGCCTTAGAGCAACATATATTTAGGATTCCTGGTGGCCACCTGGAAATGTTCTGCAAATAGAGCAGAACCATGACATCCAATAGTATTAATCTCCCATGCTTAAAAAAGGATGAAGTCAGGTTTTTTTTTTTTTTTTTTTTTACCTTGCAATCCACATTTGTCTTCAGGCCTTGGATATATCTGTCCAACTCAAGTCTGAAAGTATGATCTTAAGGAATAATAATAATAAATAACAGAAGTGATAGCTAGAATTTAGATGGCACTTTAAGGTCTACAAAACACTTTGCAGTATCTCATTTTATTCTTACAACAATCCTAGGCCATTTGTGCTATTATTATTACTATTTTATAGATGAGGAAACCAAGGCAATCAGAGGTTAAGTGCCTTGCCCAGGATCACACAGCTAGTCTCTGAGGCTGAATTTTAACTCAGGCCTTCCTGATTCCAGGTCCAGTGTGCTGTTCAGTCGCTGTACCACCTAACTGCTTAGTGATAATAGTGATAATAAATAAATAATAAGAAGAGATAAACTAAGATGCTGTTCTAGCTTTTAAAATAAAATGTAAAACCTCTCAGTTTACAAACACTATGAATTAAAATAACCCTCAAAAGTGGCCTTTGGGAAATGACCAGAGGCCTGGTAGCTGCAGAGTCCTCCCCCAGCATTTCTTGGACTGGACTAGGATAAGCGAGCCACTTAACCTCCTGTTGCCATCTTTGGCTCCCTCAACCTGAAGCCGGTAGAGGAAGAGCTGAGCTCATTGGGTCAAACTTTCCTCACCTGGGAATTCCCTCTACTACTGAAATCACAGGTTCCTATGACTATCTCTATGGACAGTAACACCCCTCGAATGACTCAGAGAAAGGAGGACACTCAATGAAAGAAGGAATTTAAAGTGAATTTGAGGTCAAAGGATTTGAAAAGACAGTTTTAAAAAGAAGAGCAAATTGTTGATAATCACTTAAAAAAAACACTCAGCTTAAATAATGCCCATCTTTGAAGTATCCCTCAAAGCCATCAAGTAGACAAAAACAAATAAAAACCAAACATAATTCTGGAGGGATTGTGAAGAAATGGGTCCACTCATTCATTGTTTGTAGAATTTCTTAGGAAAGCCATCTAATGGGTAGTAAAAATTACAAAAATCACCATAAACTCTGACCCAATAATTTCACTGTTGGAAATATATCCTGAGAGTTTTATCAATGGCAAAAATAAGGAACAATCTATTCAGAGATTTTCATCAGCAATCTTATGTGTAATTGTAAAAAACAAAAAAAATTGTAAATAACCTAAATGTCTAACCATAAGGAAATGTTTAACTTATGCTATGAACATGCAAAGAAATACTGTAATGTAATGAGAATAGACATGTACAAGAAATACAAAGAAATCTAAAAAATCCATTATAAAAAAAAGAAAGTGAAAAACTAAGAACAAGAGGAATAGAGTACATGCTAACTACAATTATGTAAGGAAAAGTGAATTAAGATTTCACAGGTAATTTATACAATAACTATACTAATACAAAGGACATCAATTCAAAATTTTAATCAATATAGCTACCAATCATGGCTTCAGAAGACTGACTGTAAAGCATGTCCTCTGCCACTTGGCAAAAAAGTGGTGGACTACAGGTACAAAATGAAAGATACATTTTTAGACACAGCTAATACATTGATCTGTTTTGCTTAACTTTACTAAATTATTATAAAGGACACTGGGTTAAAAGTGATAGTGATGCTTTTTAAAAATCAACATTAAACATTAATTAAAAATTAAACATTTTTAAAAAATGATTAAACACAAATTGCCAAAGAATCCTATTGGAAATTTAAGAGGAAAGGCCCAAAGGTGTTATAATATTATGTGTTGAATTTAATTAATTTATAAGTAAAAAGTCACAAAAAAGTTTAGAGATTAATATTGATGTTTGCTTTCAATAAAACATTTAATGAACTAATCAACAAGCATTTTAAAGTACTTAAATGGGCCAGGAATTGTGCTATTGATTTTTAAAAATTAATAAAGCATCTGGAGGATGACTTCCTTTTCCTCACCTATATCCCTTCCCAGTGGTTAAGGACAATGGAAGCTTTCATTGGCTTCTCCACCCTCTCTCTAAGGCTACTTAATATATACTTTTCATTCCATTAATTAATAATGAGAATTTTAAAAAATAAATTGAATGAAAGCTCGTGGGAATGATACCAGGAAACTCTGGGGATGGAAAATCAGTGGAAACCCATCTTGTTTTATTCTCCTGACTTGGCCTTCCTGCCATTTTCAGGGACAAAGAAAAGGATATAGCTCAAGCCCTTTTTCAGATCCTCCTAAGAAACACACTATGTATTCAGGAGTGTCAGGTGCAGACTCTGCAGTCACTGTTTCTAGAAGCAGTTTATCTTGCTGGAAAAGGCAGTAATAGCAACCAACCCGGGAATCTGGAAGACTGAGGGGGAAAAGGGGGAAAGAAGGAGTGAAAAAAAAGTCAAAGGGGACAGGCTGTGACTCATCCTGTGGCCAACATGCATCTCATTTAGCAGCTTCATCTGTTCTCTACATTGGGAGTCTGCCCCCCTCCTATCCTGTCTTGAGTTAAACACTTGAAAGGGAAAGGTTAAGTGGACTGCTAGCATTAACTTAACTAATTAAGGGGGGAATCAAGAGTCACAATTTCCTTACTGGGATCAAGACGGGTCTAGACAGAGAGTCAGGGATCTGGCCTGGAGGGAACTGCTGATCCCTTCCATCAGGCCCAAGTCCCATGTCCTTACCTCAGCTCCACTGATGTAACATTCCCCAGCCCTTCAAAGACGGCTCCTTTGGACAGACGCTTAGCGATGGCGCTCCGGAGTTCTGGCTCTGCTTCAGACGGTAAATTAGTATCTACCAAGGAAAGGCTTTTAAAATAAACAAACAAAATAAATATGTGTGTTGTATATTTGTGTATATACATTTGCTTTAGATAAATTATTTATTCCTTGGGATGTGCAATAATGTAGAATCGCATGCCCTGAGAGTTGGGAAGGGCCAAGAGTCATCACACCCAAGCTTGTCACTTTACCCAGGGCCCAAGTGGGCCAAAGTCATCCAGCTAGTTATATCTGAGGCAACATTCGAACCCAGGACAGCAGACTACTCTGTCCACTGCTCCATACTGTCTCTCTGCAGAGATTCTTATAGCCTTTATGAAGCATGGACCGTTGGGCAACAAGCTAGGAAAGCCAAATATGCCCCTTCTCAGGAAAATGTGCCAAAAAATATACAGGATGAAAAAAAGAAACCAATCCTATTGAAATAGTTATCAAAATATTTTTTTTTTAAATTTGCAGTCTCTAGGTCAAAGACCCCTGCTCTATGCTGTTTACTTGGTGTCATGGTGGTTAGTTTGGTGACCACACCAACAACCTTCCATATCACCATTCTTGAAGTCAAAAGCTAATTTCAAATATTTGGTCAACTGAGTTTTCTGTAAGAAATAAAAAGCAAAAATCTCAAATTTGAGTCCAGATGAAATTCAACGAATCAATCACTGCTTAAGCTCCCACGAGGCACACCAAGTTCTATGTTGGAAATACAATAGATACCACTCTGCTCCCAAGGAACTTACTATCCAATGGGGCAGAGGAAGGAGAAGGTTATTTCCACAGATAACTATAGAAGAATCCCTGGCAAAATGCTGGGGGCAATCTGAGGAGGGAGGCACCCCTTTCAGCTGGGCTTCTTGGGGACTTGTGGGCAGGCCTAGAAGGAAGGGAGAGTGGTAGGGGAGCCCTCTTAAGATACTGAGATGAGCTAAGGTACCCCCTCACACCTCTCACACAGACTAAGATGACAGGAAAAGATAATGATAAATGTAGGAGTGGATGTGGGACACTGATACATTGTTGGTGGAACTGTGAATGGATCCAATCATGAAAGCAATTTGGAACTAGACCCAAGGGGTTATCAAACTGTGCAAACCCTTTGACTCAGCAATGTTTCTATTGGGTTTATATCCCAAAGAGATCTTAGAGGAGGGAAAGGGACCCACATGTGCAAGAATGTTTGTGGCAGCCCTTTTTGTAGTGGCTAGAAACTGGAAACTGAAGGGATGCCCATCAATTGGAGAGTGGCTGAATAAATTATGGTATATGAATATTATGGAATATTATTGCTCTGTAAGAAATGATGAGTTTCTTGTTTCTTGTGCAGTAAGATAACTGTATAGATATGTATACATATATTGGAATTGTCATATAATTTATCATATTTAGCATGTATTAGATTACCTGTCATCTAGGGGTGAGGAGAGGGGGGAAGGGGGAAAAGCTTGGGAAAAAAAAAGTTTTGCAAAGGTCAATGTAGAAAAATCACTCATATGTTTTGTAAATAAAAAGCTTTTCATAAAACAAAACAAAAGAATGTATATGACAGGCATTAAAGAAAGCTAGAGACTTCATAAGGGACAGATAAAAGGGGAATTTAGGACAGTAGTATTGCTATTTACACTTTTCTCTATGTAAAGTCAAAGTGGAATTACCTGAATGAGAAATGGGGTCAAGAAAGAGGACAAGATACTAATACTAGAATTTTTCCTTGAAGTCAAGCTTACAAGTAGACTTAATTTAAATCATGTTAATGTAAAATAACCTGTGAACTACCCTTTTATTGTGTTAACTTTCCCTTGAGGACCGAAAGCTATATGGTAGACCAAATAAGGATGCTTAGAGCATGAAATATTTTTTTAATCATAGTCTTCTTCCTTAGCATAAGAAAAAATACTTCAATCATTTTTTTATTTCCTGAGTTATGCATTTTAAAATATAAATAAAAGCTTTACTGTTAATTTAAAGCAAAAAAAAAAAAAAGATGAGTGTGCACGGCAACAAGAAGATTATATGAAGATCAATTCTGATGGGTGTGGCTCTTTTCAACAATGAGATGATTCAGGCCAGTTCCAATGATCTTGTTCTGGAGAGAGCCAGCTACACCCAGAGAGAGGACAGAGGGAACTGAGGGTGTATCACTCTTTTTGTTGTTGTTTGCTTGCATTTTGTTTTCTTTCTCATTTTGTTTACTTTCTGATCTGATTTTTCTTTAGCAGCATGATAATTGTGGAATTATGTATAAGAAGAATTGCATGTGTTTAACATATATTGGATTACTTGCCAACTGGGGGAGGAGATGGGGAGAAGGAAGGGAAAAAAATTGGAACACAAGGTTTTACAAGAGTGAATAATGAAAATTATCCATGCATCTGTTTTCAAAATTAAAAAAAAATTATCTTGAGAAGAAAAAAAAAGAACAAGAAATGATGAGGAGGAGAATTTCAGAAAGACCTGGAAAGACTGACAAGAACTGATGCTGAGTGAAGTGAGCAGAACAAGAAGAACGTTATACACAGTAGCTACAAAATTACATGATGATCAACTATGATGGACCTGGCTCTTTTCAACAATGAGGTGACTCAGTGTAATATATGTGGCAATATTTTTAGGAAAACTGCATGTGTGTAACCTATATTAGATAACTTACTGTCCAGGAGAGGGGGGAGATGGGGAAGGAGGAAGGAAAATCTGCAAGGGTGGATGTTGAAAACTATCTTTGCTTGTACCTGGAAAAATAAAAAGCTATTACTTTTTTTTAAACGCTGAGATGAGAAAGACCAGGGCAAGAACATGTCCCTAAGATTTGTCCAGGTCACCTAAGAGGTAGAGTAGATGCTGTAGAGTGAGCAGAGGCTGAAAAGATGAAGGGAAACTGAGCGGCAGGGAGCCCTGAATGAAGGATTGTTCAGTTCATCCACACTCACTGTTAGGCACTTATCAGTGCCAGCACGACTCCCCGGGGGAAACACGGCCCTTATCTCCAGGTCCTGTTCTCATGGAGGAGGTGATGTGCAAAGAACTGCACCCACAAGCTTGCACAGAATAAACGAGGAGGGAGGTGCCAGAGGGAAAAGGAGCAGTCAGGAGGAGGGCAGGTCGGGGAAGATGAGTGCTGGTGGGGGACGTGACCCCAAGGGGCAGCTGGCACCATGGGCCTGGAGCTCGGGGGGATCCCCGGAACGGCGGTGCTCCCGATGGAAGGGGCAGAGGAGGCAACTTACAGGGAGAAGGCTCGCGGAGAGAGCCTGCAGGGAAGCCCTTCTGCAGGGACAAAGGGAAGAAAAGGAGACGGAGGAGACGGGACGGGCGGGAGGAGACTGCCGTGCTCCAGAAGCCAAGGAAAGACTCCTGGTGGTGGAGGGGGCTCAGAGCCTCAGAGAGGAGCGGGAGAGAGTGCAAGGGCAAGGAAAGGCTCCTGCTGACCTTGGGGAGAGCCCAGCAGGGACGGAAGCAGGTTACAATGGCCCTCCACGGGACTGCGTCATGGGGCAGTGACAGCAGCGGCACTGGCGGAAGGCGACAGAGCAACAACCTGAGGGGGAGAGGCACGAAACCCGGAGCCGGAAATCTGGGGCTGTGTCTGCCGTCTGCAGCTGGGTGGGGGAGAAGAAGGTAAAGGTGCAAGAAAGCAGGGTCCTCCCCTCTGAGCTGGAAGGGGTGGGCAGAGACCATGGGTGCCGCGCAGCGAAGTTCTGGGAGGCCCGGCCCAGCCCTGCTCACTCCGAGCAAGCACATCCTCGGCTCGCCCCCGAGGCTGCCGGGCGCCCCCGAGCGGAGTTCCCCGAGGCTGCCGGGCACCCCCGAGCGGAGTTCCCATGTGGGCTCCGGCCCAGGCGGTGAGGGGATGCGGGGCCTTTCACAGGCTGGGTGACCTTGGGCTTGTCCCCCCCAGCGGCACATAAACCACGTGCTGGGCTCCCTCCAGAACCTCGGACCGCGACAGCTCAGCCTCTGAGCCTCGGGCTGAGGCTCTCACGGCCAACAAGATACAGGAACTCCAGGGGAGGCAACTCCCTCTACCAAGGCAGATCGCAGCCTCCCTTTGATTGGTGGCGAGTGTCCGAAGCACCCAGAGTGACAGCCCAGGCTGACACGGAGCAGAGTGTGTAAAGTGAAATAATTTATAAAATCATCCAACTCTGATAGGGAGGGACTGCAGCTGCGAACCACTGACACAGGGGACCCTCTACCACTGCGGTGACACTGTCTGCAGCACAAGGTTCCAGGGCCTCCTCCAGCCTGGCCCGAGTATGGTATGAACCAGATAAAAATGCTACTGGGAAACGTTTCACAAAATAAAAACACAACAAAACACAGTTAATGTCAAAATGAGGTTTCTAGGTTACCATGCGGCCTGTAGCGATTTTCATACATGGTTTAGTGGCCCGCCTCTGGCCTGGGACCAAGGGGCTTCCCCAGGGCCACAGGCCCTCCTAGGCTTCTACCTTGGGGCCACTCATTAATGACCTCCCCTAGCACTGTTCACAGAGCATTTACAACCAGACACTGGAGTCCTATGTGTGATCCCAGAAACCCAGAGAGAACAAATTCTTGCCTAATTACTAATGACACAAACATTACAGGGACTCCCTGTGGGCTGCGAGCCCTGCCAGGGCCTTTCTTTGTATCCCCACGGCTTAGAACAATGCCCGGCACACAGCAGACATTTAATAAGTAAGTGTTTATCGGCTGGCCGGACCTGCCCAATTCACAATGCTAGAAAAGATGTCTAGGTTCTCGTGAAAAAGTAGATTCATATGTCTGACATGGGGATTACTCAATGGAAAAGCAGAATTTCTGGTTTCCACAGGTCAAAACTGCATAGAGACAGGAAAATAAACGCTGCCCTTACCTGAAGTCTGTGGCAGAAGGAGTTTCCAAAGTCAGGCTCCCCGGACTTCCATCATCACTGTCCCCGCGTTGTGTGGGTGATCTGCAAACCAGAGGATTCTTGTGGTCATTAATCATAGAAACCTCACCACTGCAGGATCCAGAGGAAGGGGGAAGGCTGGGGAAGAAGCTAGTTAAAAGGCAAATCAGTGAGGAATAGGAGCAGAGAGCCTATGATGGAAGCTCCCCTTTTTGTAATGATGGAAAAGACAAGCTCCAAGTGAAATCCCAACAACAGGCGATCTACTCAGGATCTGACGCCACAAATCCTCGGAGTTGGACAGAGGCGTAAAGATCATCGGATCCCAGCCTGTAGGAGTGCAGCAGGCCCATCCCCATCCCCATCCCGGCTCACCATCTCTAACAGATGCAGAGGGCCAGGAGGTCCATCCCCATGCTCAAGGCTCAGCATCTCCCCAATAACTATAAAAATCAGGATAACCTGGATGGAGAATGCATGCGTGCAAGGCACTTTAAGTACGCTAGTCACCCCTTAACATGGAATTAAGGACATACTTGAGGCAAATGCATTAGTACAGTCATTTCTGTTATTTATTCTCTGTTTTGACAAGTACCTTGCTATGGATAAAACATCAAGCAGCTATTTACTGTTCTGTTGATGTTGATGAGGATCACAACTAGACTATCTACAACTCTGTTGATAAGTATCTTGGGGGCAGTCAGGGGGCGCAGTGGATAGAGCACCAGCTCTGAAGTCAGGAAGACCTGAGTTCAAATCTGGTCTCAGACACTGAACACTTCCTAGCTGTGTGATCCTGGGCAAGTCACTTAACCCCAACTGCCTCAGCCAAAAGGAAAAAAAAAGTATCTTGGTATTGTTGGTTGGGGTGGATGCTGAAATGTCAAAAGCATGGAATGTGCATTAACCCTGAAGCTAGCTAATGTGACCCCAGCCTAAAAGATATATTAAGCCTGGATACTTAGCTACAGTATCCAGGAGCTCTCTCACCTGACAGAAGTCTATACCTCACTTTAAGACCCCAAAACTATATAGAAGCATCTAAAAACAAATAAGAAATGGGGATTCTAATGATAAAAAAATTTAAAAAGTCTTGAGAAGAATTCTTGACCAAATAAGGGAGAGATTACAAAAAGATAAAATACATAATTTTGACTGAATTAAAGCTTTTATATAAACAAAATCAATGCAGCTAGGGTAAGAAGGAAAGAGTGGATTGGGGAAAAATAAAACTTGGATTCCCTTTTGATGAGGTGTGAGAAAAGAGAAGAGGGGACCCCCTCTTGGCCAATTGCAGGCTTCATGGAAGAATCCACAAACCCCAAGAAACAAAGCAAGGTTTGTGGCAAAATGGGTTTATTACAGCCTCAAAGAAGCAGCTTTTTTAGTGGGACAGTTTTGAAAGGAGAGAAGTAAAGGTGGGTTATTAGCAAAGATTAGTTAATACTGAGCATGGCTCAGTGGGCCTTTTGCTGATAGGAATTAGCCAAGGTGGGCTTATACTGAGCAGCGGCTCAGTGGGCTTTTTCCCTCATGTAGGAAATAGAGAAGACTGGGTTCAGAGTCATCCTTTTATTTTGCCTTCTAAAGCTTCAAGCTGGGGAGATTAAGGGCTAGTTTCTACAGAGGGTGGTGATTACATCCTAGGCTGATTGAATTGAAAGACTGCTTATGAATAGGTGGGTGGGGACCCTATCTCAACAGGAGGGTTTTTGAGATTTGGGATCTCTCCAGCCCTCCCCCACAATCAGAATCATGGACACAGTTTACATCTCTTTCTTTACAGGGATTTGACCTTCAAAATATATAGGGTATTTCAAAAGATTTAGTGGAATTTTAATGTCCAATATCTTAAAACTTCATTAAGACTTTGGGATATCTTGTAAAGGGCCCCACATGTGCAAGAATGTTTGTGGCAGCCCTTTTTGTAGTGGCAAGAAACTGGAAACTGAATGGATGCCCATCAATTGGAGAGTGGCTGAATAAATTATGGTATATGAATGTTATGGAATATTATTGCTCTGTAAGAAACGCCCAGCAGGACGATTTCAGAGAGGCCTGGAGGGACTTGCATGAACTGATGCTGAGTGAAACGAGCAGAACCAGGAGATCATCATACACGGCAACAACAGTATTACAGGATGATCAATTCTGATGGACATGGCTCTCTGCAACAAAGAATTGTCTCAAACCAGTTCCAATTGTTCACTGAAGAAAACCATATACACCCAGAGAGAGGGATATGAAATATGGACCACAACGTAACATTTTCATGATCTCTATTGACATTTGCTTACATTGTGTTTCCTTTCTCTGATTCTTTTTTTTTTCTTGTAGATAGGATTTTTCTTGCATAACTTGTCAAGCATTTCAACATTATTAACATGTAGTGGACTTCCTGCCATCTAGGGGAGGGGAGGGGACTGGAGGTAAAATTTGTAATGGAAAGCTTTGTAAAGATCAATGTTGGGAAACTACCCATATACATGTTATACAAATAAAAAGCTTTAATTAAAAAAAAAAAAGAAAGAAAAGAAAAGAAACGACCAGCAGGACGATTTCAGAGAGGCCTGGAGAGACTTGCATGAATTGATGCTGAGTGAAATCAGCAGAACCAGGAGATCATTATACACGGCAACAACAATACTACATGACGATCATTTCTGAGGGACATGGCTCTCTTCAACAATGAAATGCTTCAAACCAGTTCCAACTGTTCAGTGAAGAAAGCCATATACACCCAGAGAGAGGGATGTGAAATGTGGACCACAACATAACATTTTCATGCTCTCTTTTGATGTTTGCTTGCATTGTGTTTCCTTTATCTGATTATTCTTTCTTGTAGATACGATTTCTCCTGCACAAAAAATGATGTGTGGCAATAACTATACATATATTCGATTTCCTAAGTATTTTAACATAATTAATATGTAGTGGATATCCTGCCATCTAGAGGAGGGGGAAAATTTGTAACAGAAAGCTTTGTAAGGGTTAATGTTGGAGAATTACCCATACATATGTTTTGCAAATAAAATAAAATAAAAAAAAAGACTTTGAGATATCTTTTAAAGAAAATCAACATGTCATCTAAGACTGAAATCTATTCCCCACTAGGTAGGTCATCAAATGTTATGAATTAACATTACTCAAAAAATGATTTGCAAACTCTTTAACAGCCATATTTGAGACTGTTTCAGTTACTAATAACACAAGAAATAGAAGTTGAATAAATTCTAAGGTTTTAACTCATTTACCAAGTTAGCATTGATAAAAACAACAACAAAAAAATAAGATAGTGTTGGGATAGGGGAGGAAGGGAGAAGAAAGAATTAAAATAAAAAGCAGAGAACAAAAGAAAACCTACAAAGAAGCAAAGAAAAGATGGACAGTTATAAATACAATGTCTTCTATTGATGTCAACTGTGTCCCATGACTGTGTGTCCCTTGATTGTGGGGGGAGGGCTGGAGAGACCCCAAATCTCAAAAACCTTCCTGTCCAGATAGGAGGGGCCCCATTCACCTGTTCATAGGCAAACTTGCAATTCAATCAGGAATCTTGGCCTAGGGAGTAATCACCCCCTAAATCTCCCAGCCTGAAGTTTCAGAAGGCAAAATAAAAGGATGACTCTGAACTCCAATATTCGTTGATTTCCCACAAAGGGAAAGGCCCACTGAGCTCCTGCTCAGTGTAAGCCCACTAAGGTGAACCCTACCAGGCCTCCACCCACTGGCAAGAGTTTGTTCTTTCCAATGAAATAAACTTGTTTCCTTTTTTACCATATAGATGGCTTTTCCTGAGGTTCGTAGATTCTTCGCAAATGCCACAACTGGCCAAAGGGGGTCCCACACCATCTCCCCTCTTTCATGCACTTCATCAGATCCATCTCTCTCTCCATCATTTGGTGACCCGTACGGGGATCCCTGAGGTTCTGGCCGAGGTAAGTCTGTTCTTGGTATTGCCTATCCTATAGCTTACACCCCGAGAAGCTGTAGGCTGCTGGGGGGTCTCCAAGCCCTGGCAGAATTCCTCACTCTGAGGGCGCTTGGACTGGGAATTCCTGTGTTTGACAGAAAACCCCTTAATCAGGGAATTTCTGTCCTTTCTCCTTCTCTGGGGATGCCTAGAGAGGATGGTTTGCTATAGAATTTGGAAAACCCTGTCTTATGGTAAAATGGGACAATCTACCTCTGTCTCTATTCCTAAAGGTTTAAGCAGAGACAAATTTGGCTTAAGAGATCTCAAAACTAAAAAGCTTAACTTAAAACAGCACCGAAGGAAGCTGCTTAAATTTGCTGGGGGGGTCAGGGGGGCAGAATAGATACTAACCGTTTAAATAACTCCCTTCTTCCTGCCCCTCTAGGGACACAGGAGGCCTCTGCATCTCTTTCAGAGCCACCTACTTACCAAAGGCAGGACCTTATGTCTGACAGTATGGTCTCCCCTACCTCCTGAACCAGATCTTGAGACTTCTCAGCCCCACTCCTCAATCCAAAGAGGGGGACCCCTTTTCCCCCTTCTCGGGATCTTGATTCAGCCACCCCCTCTAACCTCCACACCCCCCCCCCCAGAGGCAGCAGACTCTCAGGGAGAAACACTCAGAGCAGAGGTGCCTTTTTCAATGTCAGCTGGCTCCCAGACTAAGGGAAAACCTGGCCATTACTCTGCAGACCCCATCGAAGGCCATGGCCCCCAATCTGATCTTTCCTGGGGAGATGTTAGTACTGAACAATCTGCCCCAGATATATGGAGGAAGCTGCAGAAGCCAGCTTTGGGCCCACAAACTTCTCTGACTCCGCTGTAATAAACAGCTGTTGGCGTCTTTAATACTAGGGACCAAACTGCAGCCGAGGAAGACCGCAGAGTTAAAACCAGAGATGGACACCAGTCCCAGATCTTGGCTGCTGACATTTCTGGGAAACCTAGGGCTGCGAGCTTCTAGTGTCATGGACAGGGCCATCCTCAGAGTCCCTGCCTGGAGTGCAGCCGGCACTGGGGGACAGGCTGCCTACAGGGGCCAAGCTGGGCCCCCAATGCTCTGCCCTCTGGCAGGAGTTTGGGGCTCGGTCAGGCTCCCCCCGGCTATCCTCGGCCGGTAAGACCATTGAATTTCTTTTTGATATGGGGACTTTTCTGCTTCAACACTCTGATCTCACTTGTCCCTCCCCCCATAGAATAACGGGGATTGAAGGGAAACTTAATTTGGGGGGATTTTCTGCATGCTCATGGAGCTATATGGAAAGAAAGGAAACTTTTGACAGCAAAGAATTCTCCTATTAAATATGCAGGAGACATTCTACAGCTACTGCAAGCTCAGTCATATTTTGTAAAGGACACCAGAAGGGAGATTCACTTCAACCCAAGGGGAATAGGTTTGCAGGCTCTGCTGCTAAAACTGCTGCCCATTCATCCCAGACTATAGCGCCTTTGGTTCCTCAGCTCCCCAATTCTTACACCCCTTCCTAGAGCCACAGGAAAAAACTCTTGCAGAAGAAAGGGGGTACATGCTCTCTCCATCTGGGTGGTTTCAAACACCCTCAAACCAGCTCTGAATCCCAGAAGCAGGTCAATGGAAGCTCATTTTGGTCTTCATCAAGCCACACCCCTGGGAAGAAATGCTCTTCAGTCCCTTGTGCTGGTCACAAACTGGGAGAAACAACCAGGCAGGTCTGCCAGGCCTGCCCAGTTTGTGCCCAGGTAAATCCTGAAGGAAACCTCCCCCGCTCCTGAAGCCTGTTCAGAGAAGGGGCACATGCCCAGGGGAAGATTGGCAAATAGACTTTACAACTCTTCCTCACTCCAAGGATGAGAACCTTGCTCCTAGCATTTTCTCTCCGGCTTTTCCTGATGTCATTCTGTGGCCCCTGACAGTAATTAACTCCTTAGCCCTTCTGCCAGGGCACTCCGTGGGCAGTGGGGGCATTCAGGATTGTTGGGCATCCTCAAGGCAGCCCAGATGGGACCCAATGCATTAGCTGCAAAGGCCCCCTGCCCAAATGTCACCATCCCTGGACACCACCCACTTTTAATCTGCTTGTGAGATTTGTTTCCTCCAGGCCCCCAGCTACGAACTTCCAGCTACTTGCAGTCTGAAAATCATGGGACAACTGGCTCGGACACTCGACACCCCCTGGACGTTGCTGCTGACACCTTCAGATCTGGCACTTCCCCTCCTGGCCTGAACCCCCATTGAACTTAGGCACAGCTCTATGACCCCTGTCAGCTTGAAGCAGTTACAGAAGATGAAACCTTGGTCCCTTTGCCCCAAATGAATTTGGGGTGACAGCTTGAGGAGGAATGAAGTAAACTGTGTCCTTCATTCTGTGTCCCTGGATCATGGGGGGGCTGGAGAGACCCCGAATCTCAAAAAAAACCCTGTCCAGATAGGAGGGGACCCACTCACTTGTTCATAGGCAAACTTGCAATTCAATCAGAAATCTTGGCCTAGGACCTAATCACCCCCTTCATAGAAACTAGCTTTTAATCTCCCAGCCTGAAACCTTCGAAGGCAAAATAAAAGGATGGCTCTGAACTCCAATCTTCACTGATTTTCTTCACTGCTGCTCAGTGTAAACCATCGAGGTGAAAGCCCTACCAGGCCTCCACCCACTGGCAAGAGTTTGTTCTTTCCAGTGAAATAAACTTGTTTCCTTTTTACCACATAGACGGCTTGCCTCGTTTCTTGGGGTTCGTGGATTCCTCCACAAAGCCTGTGACTGGCCAAGGGAGTCCAACACCATCTCTCCTCTTTCATGCACCTCATCAGCACCATCTCTCTCCCTCATCACTATTATTAATACATGCCTTCTTGAAATGGAAATTTATTGTTATACATTCTGAATCCTCCCAGATGTTCTGTTGGGACATCTATACATGACAATATTTTGTTTTCTTTTTCTATTTTTTTTCTTATTTAGCACTGAAGTTTTAAATGAATGAATTTAATATTTAAATATTTGAACTCTAATATAACATATTTATTATATCTAAAATAACAAATTAAAATTAAAAATATTTTTTACTGTTGGAGGGACTATAGGAAGACAGGCACACTAACTGTAGAATTGTGAATTGGTAAAAACCTGAAAAACAGTTTGGAATTATATTAAGAAAGGGAATTAAAATGTCAATAACCTTTGACCTGGAGATTCTAGTAGTATCCTCAGGAATACATTGGGCTAGAAAATGACAAGGCAATGGAATATGGGGGAAAAAAGCTGAATATGTGCCAAAATCTTCCTACAGAGCCCTTCTTTGGTAGCAAAAAGCTAAAAGCACAAGAGGTTCTCCTTGAATTGGGGAATGGTTAAAAAACTTGTTCTATGAATATAATTCAGTATTACTATGCTGTAAAGAACAATAAATATGAAGATTCTAGGAGTATGGCAAAACTTATATGAACTGATGTGGATTGAAAGAAGAGTAGAATCAGGAAAACAACATATAGAGTAAACAGAATGAATCATAAAACAAAACCAAAACTGGACAACATGTAATTATAAATCCTGATCTTGGACTCAGAGAAGAGTTGAGAGGATGCAGAAAGGTAAGGATTGTGAGTACAGAATGCTGCATAAGCTGTCAGATGTTGCAGGTGACAGCTATTTTTCTAAATTTTTTCCTTTTGCTTTTGGTTTCAGAGGAAGATTTCCAGGTAGGGGAGGTTGAAAGAATATATTCAGAAATGAATGAGAAGAAAAAATAAACAAAACAATAATATGACCCTAGCCATTGGAGGGCTAGTGATAGCCCCAGAGAAAGGGAAAATTGAGAGAATGAGAGACAAGAAAGGGGGAGGGGGCAAAGAATAGTGGGGTCTAAAAAAGAGAGAGGCAGGGAGAGAAAAGGGCAGGTGACGGAAAGACTGTGGCAAGATCCTGATGATAGATTCAGAAACTTTGAGGTAGGAAGATGGGATAGATGACAGGGACGGACATGGGAAGGTGAGGAGAATGAGGATAGAGAAGGAGCAATGAGCTAGGAAAGGTTTTACTCTTCCTTGTACCCTCAGGGATCTCAGCCCAATACATGCTTCCTTCCAGGCCTTAATTCCTGGATACAGACAGCAGGGCCACATGTCCCTATTATCCCCCTGCCTCCCCCCTCTCTCATCACACCTTGTCTCCTCCTGCTCAAGCAATAATAATTGATCAGGACTCCACTGCTCCTGCCACATACCCGACTCCCCTCCAAGCATCATTTCTCACCATTTCACCCTGCTCCGTGTCCCGCACCTGCTCTGCATTCTCCCCAAACATCACCTCAGAAAACTGGGTTTTTTTAAGACCCAACTCAAGGGCCACTTTCTCCCTAAAGCCTTTCTGCTCCGTCACCATGTCCTGGGACCCTCGTGGCCAATGTAATCGATATTGTCCTGTAGTAGTTCCTTGGGGGCTGGGCTTTGTCACCAATAATCATCAAGCACTTGACACACAGAGGTGACTGATGAGGTCGGAGGCCACGCAGGTCAGTCCCTTTGGGTCCCCACCCGACTCTTCCCTCCCGTGCATTGGGCTCCAGAGAAGCCTCTTTAACCCATTAGATCTGCTTCCTTCCTGTCCCCTGAAGCACAGTGGGAAGGGGAGTTGTCCAAAGGGCTGCTTGCTCCTCCCAGGCCCTCCTCTCAGACGGCGCCTCCCTGAGATTTACCTCATTCAGGTGTAACATTCCCTCCAACTCCCTCCCTCTCAGCTCACCACCTTCCCCATCTTGCACCTGGGACTTCCCCAAAGACCCTCACCTGTTCTTTCACTCCTCATTAACTACCCGTAGCGACCTCCTCCTACTTCACTGAAAACAGAGGCTGCTGGTCCCAAGCGCCCCTTCCTGCCCCACTCCCCCCCCCTCCAGTCTCAAAGGATGACTAACCCTCCATTTATGTCCTGAGCCCCCTCCTCCTCCAGCCTGCCCTTTGGGTCAGCCCCTCTCTTCCTACTTTTGCCCCTCTCCTTACTCACGGATCCTTTCTCTACTACCTTCAAACATGTCTAGTTCTCCCCCATCTTCACTGTTTTAAATGTAACTTCCTCCTCCCGTCTTTACCATTCACATGATCTCTCATCATTTCAGACAACGTAGGAAAAAACTGCTTCTGCTGCTTCCTGCTTCTCCCTGTGCCTGTAATCTGGCTTCATCCCCACCACTCTCTCCACGGCCATCATCCCCCTACTCTGCTCACAAATCCAGGGTCTTTTTCAGCCTCTCTGCAGCGCTGAACACTGCTGACCACTCTCCCTCCCGGGTTTTCCTAAGCCTGATCGGCCCTGAATCTCCCTGGCAGGTCTTCCACCTTAGACTCCTTTGTGGGGGGATCCGCGATGAGGGTCTCCACCAGGACTGGTGTGCATACCTGCGTAAGGTATAAACCTGGATCTCACACTTGTGAGTACATGCAGACTGACATGCATCAGCGCTCGATATGCAAGCCTTGCATGGGGAATGCATGTTTACAGTTCTGCACGTGTCTTGTTAAGTACTGGCAGCATAACTGCACACGTGTGTGCATTGTGTGTGATGTGTGTGTGCACACATGTCTGCATTGCATGCATCTCTTGCTTTGCAAGCCCTGGGGGTAGGGTGCATTAATTAGATGTCATGCATGTGCCTACAGGACTCATTTTATATGTATTTGTGTATATTTATATATATACATATACACTCCAATAAATGTACAATTTTATTTATATATATGTATATATTTAAGCACAAATGTATCCATGTGGGGCACGCTGTCTTACTATGTCTGTCCGTGCATGCGGTTGTGTTACAGCTATGACGCAGGCCTGTGCGTGCGTGCTTCGTGAGCGTGTAAGCATGGGGGTACATGTGCTGCGTGTTGCACTGGGGGGGGGGATTAATGTATGCGCATGGTACCCTCGAGGTGGGTCTGCATGAGTGTATACTGCCCATGTGCATCAGCAACTCTAAGGAATTATAGGGACTCTACAAGCATTACGTCATCTGAACCCCCAACAGCACTGAGAGGTGGGTGCTATGATTATGCCCATTTTGCAGAAGAGGGAACTGAGGTATAGATAGGAATTGGTAGCTTAAAGCTCAGCACTTCCGGACACCCGCACCGCCGCGCCCTTTCTGCCCTGCTCCCGTGCGTAGGTACGTGCACGTTCCCTGCGTGAGTGGGCGCGCGCGCACCGGCTGAACGGGGGAGGGGCAGACCTGAGCCCTGCACCGGGGCCGCACCTGCTTCCGTGGTAGGCGTAGAGGCAGAAATGGCTGCTGGGTGGTTGCTCGGGCTTCCGGTCCTCCGCGCTCCCACTCCCGCCGCCGCCGCCGCCCTCCTCGCTGCTCTCCAGCTCCTTGTCGTCCCCATCCAGGGATTCCTGCAGGGAGGGCAGCATGTCCGCGCGTCGGGGCCGGGCCGGGCCGGGCCGAGCAGAGCCGAGCAGAGCCGAGCTGAGCCGAGCCTCAATCCCGCGCCTGCGCGTAGGGGATGGGGGAGGAGCGCCCTGCGCGCTGTGTCCCGCCCTGCTGCTCCCCCCGGTGCCGTACGGTCCCCTAGAAAGAGCTCCGTCGCACCCTCTCCCCCATGTTTCCGTTCCGTGAGCGCGAATGTCCGGTTGGACGAGAGAAGCACATCACGTTGTTTTCTTATTTGTGAGAAATGGACCAGAGGGCCATAGAGACGAAGTCCTTGATTCCACGAACCGCGATGCAGAAGCGCCCCTTTCCAGCAATGCGCTTCCCAGGGCCAGATTCTCTTTAGGCAGAGTCTGCATAAGCCTTTCTTAGGCAGTTAATGCTATAAATAAATTTTACTTTAATTAAATCGCCTTTAACGCTAGAAGAGAGGATCATCTCCCAAACAAAAACCATGCTAGGAACGCTGATGCGGCGGCAACAATTTAGGACATGTTTGCGCTTCCCACCCACCCAGCCTTGTGTTACTGCTTCGTGGTGCCGGGCTTCAAGGTCCTTCCGGCAAAGGCAAAATCCAAGAATGGCATTAGATGTTCTCCAACATCCCTTCCATAGGTGCAAGCTTTGTGGTCCTGGGTAAATCACTTAAATCTCCCAGAACTCCCTCGTTTATAAAGTGGAGGTGATAATTGCTGTCGCATAGAAACGCTAAGGAAATCAAATTAGATAATTTACATGAGTAATGGGGTCATCACTGCTAGATTGGGGTCTGTCCCCTTAATGAGGCTAGAACTCTTCCAGATGAACGTGATCTGAATTCTGCGACCTCTTATCGGTCCCTTGGTCTACTTGATCGGGGGAGATGGGGAGGGCTGGTTATGTTCTAGATGCTTCCAGACCACATGTGCCCTGAAGGACAAGCAAGACCAGATGCTCCTAGTCTGTGCCTGGGTTCCACTGGTGAGAGTAGAGGAAAAGTCACTGAATAGGGAAGCTGAGCCATTCAGTAGAATTTAGTCATTCTCCCTCTCTGTTTCTCTCTTTCTTTGTGTCTCTTTCTGTCTTTCTTTTTCTCTTTGTCTGTCTCTCTCTGTCTTGTATGTGTCTCTGTTTTTTTCTCTTTCTTTGTCTCTGTCTCTCTCTGTCTCTCTTTTCTCCCTCCCTCTTTCCACCCCTTTTCTCTCTGAGTCCCTGTCTCTGTCTCTCCCTGCCAACTCCTTTGCTCTTCATCTCCTGGTCCCTTCCCCCTAACACCTCACTACATCACTAAACACTTATTCTCTCCCCTGATTTCCGTGAAGAGGTTAAGAGAAAGCCTTCCTCCCTTCTCCTCAGTAACAAAGGTGACTGTGACTATATTACAGGGCAATGAGAATATATGATACTTGTCTAATTGAGCCTGAGACTGGATTCCCCCGCTAGCCTCTTGTGCTTTGTGTCTGTTTTCCTAAGCAGAAAGCAGTGGTTTTAGGGGACAGATGTCAGGAATTCCTGGTCCAAAAGCAGATTATACAACAAGAGGTGATCTCCACAACAATACTAAATAGAGTGTGGGAAGAGATCTAGACTTGTGAGTGGCACAAATAGTGCATGTAAGA
>JAJPUD010005858.1:133550-145882 GCA_023553655.1 Myrmecobius fasciatus
GTGTAGTTTTAGTATCTCCACTAGGTACCAAAAGATACCAAATGGGTTGGTTACTCCTGTTACTGCCTGAGTCTAGAATTAATCTATAAATATATCTATAGATAAAATGAGATATCATTCAAAAATATCAAACTAAAGAATCTGCATGTAGTTCTTCTTTTGGGCTAACTCTTATTCTTCCCCTCCCACCCCCAAACCATACTTGCCATTTGAGTTCCCTACAGATGACTACTTTAGGTGCAAGGTACTATATAGGTAAGTACTACTGAGAAGATTAAATTGAATCTGTATCATTTTTAAAATCCTATTTGCATTTACTTGGTTTTGTTCTGTAACTGCCTCATTCATGGTTTTTAGTATCTATCTGAATTTAGTTGGAAATTCAAATGGCTTGTAGAAGGTTAAATTTATAAATCCTATTCTGTTTTTAATCACTGTGCTATCTATGTTTACCTCAAGGAATTTAGCTATCCTTGCAGGGTATCTTTACTTCTCCTAGCTATCCTTCTAAGATACCTGGTTTACTGACCAAAGAACATTGAGCTCAAGGTTAGAGATTTATTTCTCTCATAAAACATTCTAAAATTCTAAAGGAAACTTCATGTCACTTGTGTGCTATCCATGAGAAGTAGACTAGGTGACATTTTCCCATCTTTAACTTCATTCCTATATATTAAAAAGACAGCTTGTCTAATTCCTGGCTGTCATTAAGTCTACTTGCCTGGTTCCCTATCAGTGACTTCAGGATTCAGCTGGGACTCACAATTCACATAGGGAGGAGTGTTCTCAGGTTTCATGTTTACCCAGTTCCTTTAATGTCACCAATCATAATCCCTTACCGCTGGATATGATATGATTTCTGTTCCATTCTCCATTTTATGCTTATAAAAATGAATTATCTTCATTTATGGGTCTTTGGCCATCAAAGCAAGCCATTGGCCCATTTTATTCTCAGATTGCTAGCTGTGATAACATATAATCTTTTTCAGAGAAATGTGCCTCAATTTACCTTTTTTCTAAATTTCACTCAGGTCGCTACCAAAATTATAGCACACAAATCCCCAGATGGGTTCACCTTCAAAAGTCTGCCATTGATGTAATGTTGAGGTGCAGGGGGTTTGAACCCAAAAAATATATTGGAGTTTCAGGCTGGTAGTGTGAGATATCTCTAAAGAATTTGTAGGCTTGACCATCTCCAAATCAGGAGGCAAAGATTTTATATTATTTCACCTTTGTCTGGTGAACTTTATTCCAAAAGGGAGTTAGTGATTAATAACTAATAAAAAAAGACTAATTTCCCTATTGGAACATGTCATTAACAAATGAGAAGATGCTATTAAGGCAGGCTAAATTCCTAATGAATTAGGTATTGTGACAATTAGTAAGCAAGTTCCTAAAAGGAATTAACCATTATGATGCTCAGTAAGTGGATTAATCCTAAAAAGACTTCATGGAGAGTCTTATTTACATTTTGTGGAATAGACTTTGTGATTCCCATAGGTTATATTGTAAGAATCCTAGAGCCCAGAAATCTCACAAGATCTTTACACCTATTTTGATTTGGTCATTTGCCCCATAAGGATTGTTAGACTTTTGAAAGTTCACTTGCATAGGAATTGGTCAGGAAAAGCAAGATAACTGGGAAAAGTGGACATCATTGTAAGTGATAAGGGAGCAAAGCAACTGCCACTTCTTGTGCTGTAGGATGCTGCTATCTTCCCCCTTTTTATGTTCCCTGATTAGCAGTCTGCTGGCTGAGTTCCAAGGAGATCCCTGAGCTTTGTCTACACTTGTTTGGTGTCTCTGCTGCTTGGCCAGAGGCTCTTCCATATCCAGTTTGAGACCCTGGCCTAGGGTGCCATGAAATGTCTAGGCACAAGGGCTTGCCGACTCCTCAGCAGGATTCCAGCTCCAGGTGCCAAACTCTAACCTTCTCTCTTTGATTACTTGACTTCTAGACCAGAACTCTTTAGATGGATAATTTCGAAGACAACACCTTTTCTTTATAAACTTATTTCCCACCATTTCTCCACATCTGTGAAGGTGTGGGAAAGGGGCACTAAAATATGCCCACTTTCCCAGATTATTTAGTGACCAATTCATTTGCAAATGAACCATTCAAAAGTCTAACAATCTTAGCAGTACAAATGTGCCAAATCAAACTTGAGGTTCACAAGGGACCCCAAAAGGTTGGGGTCAATGATCAGTATCGCAAAAGAATTTGCAGGCTTGAACACATCTTCAATTCAAGGGGTAAAGTTTATGGTAATTGTAATGTTAATTGAAGTGGGCTAAGTTCCAAAAGTATTTAGCAAAGAACCAAGAGCAAGAAGATGGATTTATGGGACAGTTAGACCAGAGGTACAGGTAGGTTTGAAGGGTTGTCTATTCACTATTGTCTCAGGAACTTAGTTATCACTGAACAACAGATTATGTATCTGACAATGTTTGTTTGTAGTGTTTGTAGGACTATTCTAAAGCCAGAAGACTTTAGAATCATTGACATTTAGAATCACAGATTGTTAGGACAATAGCACTCTATGGTCAGATGGCCTCAGGATCCCTAACATATCTTCCCTTAAGTCTAAGGGAAGAAATATTGATATATTCTTAGGCCAGAAGATTTTTACAATCATTGATGGACAGATTGTTAGAACAAGAGCACTCTAAGGTTGGGGAGACCTCGGAATCACTGATTCTAAAGCCAGAAGTCTTTAGAATCATTGACATTGCTAGAACAGAAGCACTCTAAGCTCAGGGGACCTTAAATTATTGTTACAGTTCTCCCTAGAAGCTGTACCCTATCATTTTCCTCTCTCAAGCAGTTTGAACCCCAAATCCATTTGGGATAAAGGGACAGAGATCGATGAGATTTCTGGAGCAGCTCCATGCTGATAAGGGGGGTAGAGATGTCCCTGTGTAGTGGGGTCCAGACTGAGGAGGGGAGGCAGGATGATGGCAGCAGCATTCAGGGGGTGCTGAGTGTCAGAGTCAGATAGCCGATGGTATTCAGGGGGAACAAGTAGTCAGAAGTTCATAGCTTGGAGCCTGGAGAAAACATCTCACAAGTAGGTTAAAATGCAGGGGCCAAATCTGAGCAAAAGAACAATTAAAAGTGGAGTTAGTCTGGGGGTTACTAGAGACAGTAACCAGGAACCCCACCCAGAGGGAGACTGGCGAGGGGGACAAGACTGTCATGAATGTCTCATCCAGACAGCTTTTCTGAGGGTAAATACCAAAGAACATTTCCTCCCAATCCCTGCTTTTGTCTCCTCAAAGGAGTAGGGGTAATGGGTAGAATAGTGGCAATATACACAGGAAAGGTGTGCTCAGGTAGCATAGGGCCGAACACCATCATGTTTAGAAGGTGTTAAGCTTCGGCTGGAGAGGAGATAATTGGTCTCCTTTAGCACATGAGTAGCTATGTACCCAGTGCTTCCCTGAGTATGGAGCCCTCCCCCAGATGGGCTTCAGGGTGGGGGGTTAAGAGCCCTACCTGGGCACAAACTGGGCAGACCTGACAGATCTGTTTTGTTTCTCCTAGCTTGTGACCTGTGAAAATAGGCTTCACAAAGGATTGGAGAGCCTTTTCCCCAGTAGCTTAGTTTATGCCAAAGAGAAGTCCATCATGTCCCGTGCCCCCCATTAGAAGTTGGTCTGAAGGTATTTGAAACCACTCGAGGGGAAAGGGTGTGCCCCCTTTCTTCAGCAAGGGCTGGTTTCTGGGAACTGCTTAAGGCAGTGTGGGAGCTGGGGAATTAAAGGTGCCGGGTCAGGGGCAAACAGGCAGCAGCTGAGCCTGCAAGCCCGATTCCCTTGGCCTGAAGTGAATCCCCCTTTGGGGGTCCTTTACAAAGGACCTTTATCTCTAGGTCCATGGAGAGCTTGCCTGAGGTTTTGCTGTCAAAACCCCCCTTTCCACACAACGTGCACCACGAGAAAGGCAGATTTGGAGTCAGTACAGATGCTCACTCTCCTTCCTTTCCCCAATTCTAAAACTGAGGGCTGAAATGCTCTGAACCCGGTGGGGGCTTAGTTAGAACCGCCGATAGTTGGCCTGGGGAGAGCTGAGAGGCTCCCTCAGTTAAAAGGGCTGGGGCAGCTGCTGCTCTAAGGCAGGAGGGTCACCCCAAAGCCCCCAAGTTTCTTTGAGAAGCAAGCAAGGGGTCCCAGGGACTGAGTCGAGACCCCTTGGACGTGGCCCCACCTTCCATCAATGCACAGTGTAAAAGGCTTTAGGCAGGACTAAGGCCAGATCAAAGAGTGGTTTATCTTTCAGGGCCTTAAAGGCCTTGGCCCGTTTGGGGCCCCATTGGAGGGAATTGGCTCAGGGCCTGGAATAGCACCAGAGGGGCTGGGCAATAACTTCAGTGAGGTATAAAATCCAGCCCTGCCCAGAAGAGTGCACAGCTGTTTCTCTGAGGAAGGTTGGGGAGGGATAAGATTGCTTCTTCTCCACTCTGAGCAAAAGGAAGGTGGGAGTTAATTCATGGCCCCAATACTTAACAGACCGGTAAGACTGTGTTGGCCTTCAGACAAAGAAACCTCATAGCCCTGGGGGGGCTGGAAGGTAGGGTTCGTATGGCTGCAGCCAGAGAAGCAGATCGAGATCTCATCTACATACTGGATAGCCAGGGCCTGTCCAAATATGGGCCTGCTGTCCCGGAGGCCCTGAGCTACCTCCCTGGCATGGACATGACTGTCCATGTTAATTGGTGGGGGTAATGTTTCCCTGGATTTGCCCTTTCAAGGCAAAGAGAAATTGTGAGTCTTTATGCAATGATATGCAAAAGAGAGCATCTTTAAGATCTAAGGGAGAAAACCATTGTATCCCCTGGATATTGTACTGGGCTCATGGCTTCTACTGCCCATTTGCCCTGATTATTAAAATTTGCTATAAGAGGAAAAAGCAGGGCCATGATTATAATATCATCAAAACAGGTCCTTTAGGCTTCAGCCTGAAAGCACATACATGACAGGAGAAAGCATCCTCAGCTCTGTTTGACCACCAATCATACAGTAATAATTTTGCCTCAGAATCAGACTCAGAAACAATCAGGTGGGAAACAAAGAAACAGAACTGGGAACCCTAGTCAGAAGGATCCCACCTTGAGCAGAGGCTAAGGTTGTCCTCCCAATTTGTGCCCAAATAAGACATTCACCTATGACAATTCAGGAAAGCATTCCTCTAAATATTTCTCCGGAATGGTGGGTTACTGACTTAATGATCAGGCAATCAAATTCTAAACTCAAAGGAACATCAGTTACAGTCCCAAGGGATTTTATCTCTAATAGCAAATTCTTCTCATCGAAGCTTATGGCAGAGAAATATTATTTTTAAAAGTTTACCAGGACTTACACACATAGAAGATTTTGTTTTTTAACATGTTTCATATGTTTAAACTTATCCTGGTGCAAAGGATCAATCATTAAACAAGCTTATAGATTCTTAGTAAACATATTGCTTGTTTAGGAATTATATATCCTAAACAGACTCATTTCTCAGGGCTGATGACCTTACTTACCCTGATGGTTTCAAGAAAACTGGCAAGCTTACAAATTAAGGGGAGTTGACAGAGACCCCAGGGAAGAGGTTGAGCTATTCTTAGTGTTTTCCTGGGCTGTGCTGTTTGATACCCTCCCTATTCTGTGAAGGGGGAAAGGAGTTCACACCTCATACTTGGAGCAAAACTGATAAGACTTTTATCTCATCCCTCTTATTCTACACACAGTAATTACCCACTCTTAGATTTCACACAATGACAATAACTTGGTTAACAATTTCAGAATTTTCCTAAGTAATAGCCAAATAGACTTAGCTGTAATTTCTATTCCCTTAAATAAATTTCCCTTTTGTTCTAGGGAGAAAACAAGACAATTCTTAAAATTGAGATAGAACAGATTTTAAAATGGACTTAATTTTAGTTAATGAAGTTCCCTAAATTCTAATTATATGTTCTATACAAACTGAATTGTTGTTTGGTTATTTTCCAATTCACACAAGCTATTTTTCTTTTGTGAATCAGGAAAGGGTTAAAGTGCTTTTTTTTTTTTTTTTTTTTAACTGATTGATAGGGCCTTCAGAAGACTGACTCTCAATAAGTCAAAAGCAGGCTATTTGTTTCTAGAGTCTTTAAAGTAGTAGCAAACTGCTTTTCTGTTTTTCTAACGTTCCCAAACTCTTAATCTCTTAACACTATCCATGCAAATAGAATATAATTTACATATACCTTTAATGGCCTTTAATTAAAGTACCTTTAAAACTGATTTTACTATCATATCTCAAATAACAAATTTCACTAAATTTAATATATTTTCTTTCTCTCCCTCTCACCCCTTTGTCCATGTAGCCCTGCTGTAGTCAGGGAAGGAAGAGAAGAGGCAAGAAAAAGAAAGAGAATCTCTTTCCTCTATGTATTATCCTTCTGGTCCTGAGGAGGCCTCAAACTAGTTGAATTTGTTTCCAAATTATACACACATAGAAATAATTTATCTCAACATTGACATTGCATGTTGGTCACATCTAAAACCCCACAAAGTTATCAAATATGACCAATTATTCCAATAAAGCAGTTAACATTTGTTTAGCATTTGTTTTATGCTAAGCACTTTTGTAATCATGTGATCTTCACAACCAACATAACTATTTTTCTTTATAAATCAGAAAACTGGGCAGAGATAAAAAAAATATTGCTGCAAATTACATACATAATACATATCCATAACTGAAAGAATGGAGGGATTACCAAATGCAGAGACTGACCGGCTTCCTCACCTTACACTCCCAGGCTGGGAGCACCCAGATTCTTCCCAGGAAGTTGCTGGACAGAACCTGCTGAAGGCTGGGGTGACGGGTACCAGGATCTCCCTTTGATGGAAGTTTCAGGTGTTGGGCTCAGGGAATGCTGACCAGAGAGCCTGACCCCCACTTCATCCCTATTCCCCCAAGCTGGGTTGGGGAGGTATTAGGACAAGGTTGTGTGGGGGCCCCATGGCTATTGCTGCTTCCCCTATTTCTACAGATGAGGCAGAATTTAGCATTCTTTTCTTAATCTGATCTGAGATGAGTTAGCAAACAGGAACTTGGGCTATATTGATCTTGTTAGCACAACTGAGATGCATTCAGGACTCCTGGGGAGTGGGGTGGAGAGGGTCCCTTAATACTGGGGTGCTTTTCCCAAGGAGCAGAAGGGAACTCCGGACAAGATAGGAGTCAAAGAACAGTCAGCAAAAAGATGCTATTTACCTAGGTTTTTTTTTCTTTTTATTTTCTTTCAAAATGGGGTAAATTCCTGGAATTATCCCCAATGTTTCAGGAATTTTTCTTGCAATCTTAAAATGACTAATTGCCAAATTTATTAATTGTTGTTCTCAAAACTTTGAGAATTTGCTAAGATGTTATTTTGATTTTAATTAGCTGACTTTATTTCTCTAGCCCCCAGCTTGGCCAGAGCTGAGATTCACAGGAAAAAAAAAAAACAAAAAACTAGGCTTTTTCCCTTTTTTAAAGTGGGAGACAAGGACGTTAAGAAATCTTCCCAGTATTCTAACTGCAGCATAGGAGGTTTTTTTTCTTGCTGGTTACATTTTAAATCTTTCCAGATAACAACAAAATCTAGCTCACAGGACAAACACAACACAGACATTCTGCACAGGGATGCAGACAGACAAAAATGACATAAAAGAGGATTGTCCCATCTTTGCCAAAAGCCATCCTACAGCACTTCGTCTCCTCTGGTGTCCCAGAAAAGGTGGAAAGGGGGCAAAGGTACCCTAGGAACTTTGCTAAAAATGGCAACAATTTCCAAGTCTGAGTGTGGTGCTCATGATGAACCAGACATGCCTTTTCCCAGTTGCTTGGGGTGTCCCAGCTATAGGATTGAGGGAGAAAAAAGTGGGGGGGGCTTTCCTTGACAAGGAGGAAATCAAGCTGGGGAGGCCAGACATTCTCCATATGGACCACCAAATATTGAGGTTCAGAAGGGACTCCAAAAGTGTCATGAGGTGTCTCAAAAGAATTTGCAGGCTTGAACCCATCTTTGAGTCAAGGGGCAAAGTCCCTGATTAGGTCAATAAAATGTGTAACTCTAATCAGTCTTAACAGTCGGGGCTCTCTCCTTGATCCCCTCTTTCTTTGTCAGAATCTCTCCTGAAGCTCACATCTCTGGCCATTTTGCTCATCGGTCACTCGAGTCTCTGACCAAAACAGAAAGTGTGTTGGAGCCACAAATTTGGAAAGTCAGGGGACGTAGTTTTACCTCCACATCCATCAGCTAATTAGCATTTATTGAACGCCTCCTAGGTTGCAGGTAGGACACTATATGATGAAGTCTGCACAGGATTCTGGACTGAGATTGAGCCTGGGTAGGCTGGGTCCCCAGAGGGCAGGAGCCCAATCTCCTTTCTCCAAGAGAAAGGCGCAGGATGATTTAAAGGAGGTAGCAGACAATCCTTTCACCCCCTTCATGGCAGCCCTGGGAAGCTCCCCATAGGTAAGATGTGGGTCTCCTTCTGGGGTCCTGAAGCCATCTTTCCTCAGCCCACTTGGTTTGTCTCAGTTCCCAATGCAGAGCCTGTGTCGAGCCACTGACATCCTGGAGACCCCTCCATTAGTCTTAATGTAATTTCTGGAGAAGGGGGAGGGGAGGGGAACATCATTTCTTCTCATGCCATGGCTGGGAGCATCTTCCACATCCCTTCCCTTTGATGAGCTGGTAGTTCATGGCTTAGTTCAATAACGTTTTTTAGTTACTTGATTAGATCAACAAAGGAATTTAGGTTAGAGTACTTTGTGAGGAACAGAGAGGGACGTGGGTACAAAATACTGTCCATACTGTCAAATGGAAACAAGTAAGAACAGCTAACATTTATTCAATGCTTATTATGTGCTAGGCACTGTTAAGCTCTTTATATTGATGGTCTCATTTGACCCTCAGGAGGCCCTGGGAAGTAAGTACTATTATTATCCCCATTTTACAGATGAAGGAATTAGCAAATAGAAGCTGAATGATTTTTTAAACCCAGGGACCCAGGAACACACAGCCCATGGCTCAGGGTGGATTTGAACTCAGGCCTTCATGATTTCAGGTTCTTTTACCCTATGCTCTCTGCACGAAGTTCTGGTGTTTATAGGGAGTCTAAGTCATGAGCTCACAGAGAGGTACCGGCTCTGGCTTGGAGTAACTTAATATGTAGTATAATCTTGACTCCAGCGAAGAGGAAGGAGAGGGGAAAAGAGGGGAGGAAAGGGAAGGGAAAAGGGGAGGGAGGGAGAGAGAGAGACAGACAGACAGACAAACAGAGAGAGTGTGTGTGTGTGTGTGTGTGTGTGTGTACACACGCGCTTGCTTGCTTGCTTGCTTTCCAGCGTACTTAGGGAGTTAATGACAGTTTGAGTTAATTGTGTGTTTACTAGGAGCTAAGAAGAAAACGGGAGATTGCGCAAGCGCCCAGGACAAAATGGCGTCCCCGATTTGGCTCTCTCTAGCCACCTCCCCACTAGCCAATGGGGGGAGGGGCCAGAAGGGGGCGTGTCACGTGATCCTAGCTCCGGCTTCACACCGCCTGTGGCCGCGTTGCCTGACGGGAATCGGAGGGGCGAGGGAGCGAGGCGGTCGGCCATTTTGTGTCTTTCCTGTGGGACGCGGCGGAGCTTGTGTTGGACGGTGCGGCAGCTGGTGCCCGCTTGTATCTTTTCTCCCGCCTCTCCTTCCTTCTCTTGCTCTTTGTCCTTCGAGCGCAGCAGCTATGGGCCGGAAGAAGAAGAAGCAGCTGAAGCCTTGGTGCTGGTATCCTTTGTCGGTTGGCGGGTGAGGCCCCGCGGGGGCGGCCGTTGGGGTCGGCGGTGCGGGGGGAGGGGAGACCCAGACCGAGGCTGAGGCCGCAGTGCGGGGCCCGGGGGAAGGGAAGAGGTCCAGGCTGAGACCGAGGCTGGGGTTGTGGAGGAGGAGGAAGAGGAGGAGCAGAAGGAGAAGGAGAAGAGCCTAGGTTGCGGTGCCCGCGAGAGGGGGGAGGGGAAGGTCTAGACTTGGTTGGAGACCTATTTTGCTGCGAGAGGGGCCGAGGCCACGGAGCGTAGCTTGGTGGAGTCCCCGGCAGTCGTCGCCGCTGCCTCCTGAAAGCGGCGGAACGGGGAGGGGTCGCTCTGGCTCCTCTCCGGCCCTTACTCTGGTGGCGAACCGGATCCACGGCCTTTTGTGCCCTGGAGGGTGGAAGGGGGAACCTGGGGTCAGATCTTCCTCTGAGGCCCTCCTCGTACGGTGCGGAGCTGCGGCCTCCGCCCCGCGCAGCCTCGGAGGCCTCTCCCCTCCCCCGCGGCTGCGACTTCGGTGCCTGGGTTCGGTGTAAAGGTCACCGGAGTCGGAAAGCTAATATCTACTTTATTGGTCGGTTAAATCAGTTAATAGTAAAACGCAGGGAACGGCGGAGAGGGCCGTGGGCTTCAGTTCTGCTGCTCCCTCCCTGTGTGGAGGCGAGCCGGGCCTCAGTTTCCTTATCTGTAAAATGTATTTGATGATTTCCTAGCTCCCTTTTAGCTTTGGATCCGTGATCCTTGGAAAATTCTAGAGGGGAGGGAAAGTCTTAAAATATATTTTTTATGATACTTCACTTTTTACTATAATCCTTGTTTTTGGGGGTAAATCTGTGGTCAGGCCTTGAGAATAGAAAGAATAGAACAGTATTTCTCTTAAGAGGAGCTTGCCTGCTAACAGGTGATTTTAGTTTGTAATTCATTAGGCCCACAAATGAGGCAGTTAATTTCTCTTAACTAGTAAATGCTGAATGAGTTTGTAAATCAAGAATTTATTAGGTACTATGTCCTAGAGATTAAAAAAATATATTCTTCCCCCAAGGTCTTATTATTAACGTTTTACTCTTGTTTTAAGTTTGGGTAATCATTTATTTTCTCTGTCTACCTTGGGAATATTCTGGGAAAAGAAATTTTCAATATGTAAAAACAATAAACTTCTAGTTTCTATTCAAGTAAGCATTGAATTCCAATATTTGAGAGATGCAATTGAGAGGCATGAAGCAAGAACAATTATTAAACATATAAAAATTAGGAAAGAAAAGAATTTGATAAATGGCATCAATTCACAGGTCAGATTTTTGGTACCTTGAGCAAGTTACTTTGAGGATCGGTTTTCAGGAGGGGGTTGGAAGAGATGTGATAAAATAACCTTGTAGTTCTACATCAGTAGGGGTGGGGGTATTAAACAATTATGAAATTGATCCGTGGAATTCTATATGAAGACATTAAATCTCTTGAAAAACTTCTGAATGCCAAAAGTTGTAAAATGTATATATAAGGCCATAAAATTCCTCATTGCTCCTTAACTGTATGATTAGGTACTGTAACAGGGATTTTGATGATGAGAAGATCCTTATACAGCATCAAAAAGCAAAGCACTTTAAATGTCACATATGTCATAAGAAATTATACACGGGGCCTGGTTTAGCCATTCATTGTATGCAGGTAAGGTGTTTTTTTTCATATTTAGGTTTTTTTTAATCTGTAAAAGAATTTTCTACAATTATATTTTCCTCTGTGCTGAGAAAGCACTTTCATGAATTTGAATCACAAATTTAACTGTAAAAAAAAAAATGGACATGTTTGTCACTACTATGTTTTCTTAGTTAGAATTAAAATTTTCGTTAAGTAGTCCAGGTAATGTTTACATAGATGTTACAGTATCTCTTGAAGTTATGCTGTTATATCCCTTAAAAAAGTTATGTAAGTGCTAAATATATCACCTACCTGGAGAATAGGAATCTTAATAGTGATCTGAATTTTGCAAACCGGCAATATCCAGTTTTATTTACATTAGTATACCAGTGCTTAATAACTGCTTATTCATTGCCCTTTAAATAAGTCTATATGGTATTTTTTTTAAATTTTATTTTATTTGCATAACATATGTGTGGGTAATTCTTCAACAATAACCCTTACATAGCTTTCCAGTTACAAATTTTTCCCCCCAACTCCCCACCCCTCCCCTAGATGGCAGGATATCCAGTACATGTTAATTATGTTAAAATTTTGGCAAATCGAATATATGTATACATATTTCCAAACTTATCATTGGTGTGCAAGAAAAATCTTATCTACACAAACGATATATCAGATAAAGGAAACACAATGTAAGCAAACATCAATCAAGGAGTATGAGAATGTTATGTTGTGGTCCACATTTCGCATCCCTCTCTCTGGGTGTATATGGCTTTCTTCAGTGAACAATTGGAGGTGGTTTGAAACATTTCATTGTTGAAGAGAGCCATGTCCATCAGAATTGATCGTCATATAGTACTGTTGTTGCCGTGTATAATGATCT
>JAJPUD010005859.1:2513-51416 GCA_023553655.1 Myrmecobius fasciatus
CCTTCCTTCCTTCCTTCCTTCCTTCCTTCCTTCCTTCCTTCCTTCCTCTCTATCTCTCCCCCCTCATTAAAATATAGTCATCTTTCCCAAATGAAGACCACTTCAAAAATTTCTTTTTGTCCAGTTATTTTAGTTATATGTGATCTTTAGTTATATGTGACTCCATTTGGGGATTTTCTTGGCAAAAATACTAAAGTAGTTTACCATTTCCCACTTCAGCTTATTAGAGATGAGGAAACTGAGGTGAGCAAGGTCAAATTACTTGGCCAGGGTCATACAGCTAGTAAGTGTATGAGATTGGATTTGAACTTAGGTCTTTCTAACTTCATGCTTGGCACTTTATCCACTGCACCATTTAGCTGCCCCAGTGCAGAAATAGTGGCCCCATAGAAGTTTTGGCTAGCTCTAATTTTATAAGCTGGCTACAAACAACTTTAGAAGCAGAGAGACATAATCTCTTCAAGGTTATAAGCAACTAATGATGCTTAGCTGATTGTGGCAATATTGCCATATAATTAAAAGCTTTAAAATTATGCCCTTATATTATTTTTTAGGTTTTTATTTAATTAGTTTTTTTAAATATTTGATTCCTCCAAGTCAGATGCCATTTCTTTTCTTTCTTACAACTACAAGCAAAGGGCTGAACATACAGTAGATTCCCAATGTAGTGATATGATTGAAATAATTGGAACTCTCTTCCACAATTGGTATTAATTGAGAAAGGCTCATGAGATATCAAACTCCTCCCTAACTTTAGTAGAGTTGACCAATTTTACCCAATGGCACTTTTGAACTCTGGTAAAAATAGTCTGGGCCTTTCTTATTACCTTCTCCACTGCTGATAATCAGATAGGATATTTAAAATTTAAACTACTAGTAATAATGATCCTAATGTTAACTTATATTTGGATGATACTATATATATATATATAACTTTTAAAGTTATATATATACAAAGTATTGTCAGATTCTGTCCCATTTGATGATAATAGTCACCTTGTAAGATAGGTAGGTAAGCTATTTTCCTTATTTTACAGATGAAGAAATTTGGACTTGGAGCTTCTTGCTGATTTCTTTTTAAAAAATTCTTAAATTTTCTATTTTATAGCACCTACATTTCTTGATATATCCCTTCATCTTTCATTTGAAGAGAGCCATCTCCTATAAGAAAGAATAAAAAGAAAGGTGGGGTAGTAGCAATAAAATTCCAGTAAAATTTTGTGAATGACAAGGAAGTTGCTAGTATAAGTTTGGGAACCCAAAGCTCTGGTCATATCCCTGTCCCATTGGGAGTCCCCAAGAACTAAAGAGAAGAATATACAATGGGGACAATCAGCTTAGAGATCAATCATATTAGACTTAGAGATTTACCAGCAAATATGTTGGTAGACTTAGGAATGGTAAGAGATGGTTTTCATATGGAAGAAGGAATAGCTTCATTCTGCTGAGCTTCAGAAGGAAGAACTAAAAATAAAGAAGTAAGTGGGAATTATGAAGAGATCAATTTCAAATTCATTAAGAATAAATAAATGAAAACAATTTTTCAGTCAACAAGCAAACTATGCTAAGTACTAAATATACAAAGAAAGGCAAAAGACATTCCCTGTTCTCTAGAAGCTCACAATCTATTGGGGAAAATAATATGAAAATAAATATATAAAAAACTATATAAACTGAAGATAATCAATAAGGGGAAGGTACTAACACTGAGAACTTTCAGGAGAGCCTTAGAGCTTACTATATGCAAAATGTGTTCATGCTAAAGATAAAAACAGAAAAGACAGTTTCTGTTCTCAAGGAGCTTATATTCTAATGAGAAAGACAACACACATGCAAGATTTTAGCTATAAGTCAGATGGAAGAATCCTGTGGTCCTAAGGGAACAACAGTAAAGCTGATGGTAATAACTTCTTTAATATCATTTTTTTCTGATAAAATCTAATGAGTTTCTGAAGTTGAATTAATGAACTTCTGATGTTGACATGAGTTTGGTGATGAGACTTTTGGTGATTTCTATATCTATATCTTTGTCTATATCCAAATCCATAGATATACCTATATATACAATATTATGTATATTTTAACATATATAGTGCAAAAAATACCTGACAATTAGAGATGTTCAGCAATGGAATAAGCTGCTCCATGAGATACTGGAATCCCCATCATTGAATGTGGATAAACAGAGGTGCGATGATGACTTGTTAGGAATATTGTAGAAGAAATTCCTCCCTCAGGTGAGAGGCTAGACCAGATCACCTCAAAATTATTTTCTAATTTCAAGATTCTATGACTGTCTATCTTTCGTAAGAGGGAATGTTGCATAATGTATGGAATTTGGGACTTGAAGTCAAAAAGTCAGATTTATATCCCACTCCTGACATTATATATGGGTGACTTTGTTAGAGATAACGATATCCATAAAATGGGGATAATAGTGCCTGCACTGCTTACTTTATAGGATTGTTCAAAAGGCATAATGTTTGAAAACATTTTTTAATTTTTAAATTACTATGTAAACTACAGTCATTATTATTGTTGGCCAAGGCCACATAGTTAAAATGTAACAGAGCTAGGACTAGTATTTGTCTCACTTTGAGTCCACAACTGTTTTGACTATGCTATATTACCTTTCCAAAGATCTTAGGATTTTTAATATGGAAAAATGGCACAAGAGAAACCATGAGTGAAATCTAAAAAGTCACAAAAAGGATGCAAAAGTTATATTTTATTTTTAAAAAGTCTCTGACTTTAGGTAAAATAAAAGAAGAGATTAGTAGATTTCTAACCCTGAAGAATTTTAAAATGGAAAAATGTCTTAGAGAGAGATTGCCTGTCAATTTGATGTCCACTGTCTGGTGCTAAAAATGGGAGAATTTGCTAAGTTGTAGAGGAATTGTTATGAGATTCTAAGATATACTCTATATCCTAGCTAAGGAGGAATACTATGGACCATTGTGAAGATTGTACACCAGCACTAAATGCAATGCCATCTTCTCTACTAGGACATTTCCAGTGGGTGGTCTAAATGTTTTTGCCCTGTGACTTTTAAAAGTTTTTTTCTTTTTAAAATTCTGAGTTCCAAATTCTCTTCCTCTCTCTCACCCCTCTTCCACCCATCAAGAAGGCAGGCAATATGCTATCATTTATACCTGCGAAGTCATGAAAAATACATATCCATATTGACCCTATTAGAAGCAATAAAAAATTTTAAAGCAAGAAAAATAAAGAAAATTAAAAAAAATATGCTTTAATCTATACTCAGGATCCATCAATTCTCTGGAGTTGGAAAGTAATTTTTTATGACGGGTGCTTTGAAAATGTCTTGGATCGTTGTTTTGATCAGAAAGCTAAGTCTTTCATAATTAATTATCATTATAGTATTGCTGTTACTCTGTACAATGTTTTCCTAGTTTTCACTTTATTTTGTATCAGTTCATATAAGTCTTCCTAGGTTTTCCTGAAACCATCCTTCTCATTATTTATTATTGCCCCATAGTATTCCATCACAATTACATATCACAACTTCTTCAGCCATTCCCTAATTGATGGGCACCCCCTCAATTTTCAATTCTTTGATGCCACCCCAAAAACAAAAAACAAATAAACCCTGCTATAACTTTTTGTGTACAAACAACTCCTTCTTTTTTTCTCCTTATATCTTTGTAACACAGCTCTAGTAGTGATATTGATTTTCTCCAGAATGATTGAATCAGCTCACAACTCTACTAACAATACACAAGTGTCTTTATTTTTCTATATCCCTTACATCATTTATAATTTTTCTTTTCTTTTTCTATTTTAACCAATATGACAAGTGTGAAGTGATACCTTAGAAGTGTTTTAATTTGAATACCCTAAGAAATATGATTTAGAGCATTTTTTTCATGTTACTATTCATAGCTTTGATTTCTTCTGAAAATTACCTCTTTTATTTCTTGACCAGTTATCAATTAGGGAAAGGATTTTATTTTTTATAAATTTGGCTTAGTTCCTTAAATGTTTGAAATATTATCCTTTATCAGAATCTTGCTGTAAATTATTTTACCCAGTTTTTTGCTTTCTTTTTAATTTTGGCTACATTGGTTTTGTTTGTGCAAAACCTTATTTTCACATAATCAGAATTATCCATTTTACTTTCCATGATCCTCTCTATCTATTGTTTGGTCATAAATTCTTTCCTCATCCATAGATCTTAGATAAATTTTTCTTTGGTCCATTATCTAACTTATGTCATCACCCTATATGTCTAACATTTACCCATTTTGACTTTATTTTGATATACAGTCTGGGATGCTGATATATACCTAAGTTTTGCCAAATTACTTTCCAGTTTTTCCTATCAATTTTTGCCAAATAGTAAGTTCTTGCTCCCAAACCTGAAATCTTTAGATTTACCAAAAACTAAATTACTATTGCCATTTGCAAATGTGTATTATATACCTAATCTATTCCACTAATTCCACTAATTCACATTCTATTTCTTAACTACTACATTTTCATGATTACTGCTTTGTAATATAGTTTGAAATCTGGTACTGTTTGGCTTCTTTCTGTCACATTTCCCTACCATTGATTCCATTAGTATTCTTGACTTTTTAATTCTTCCAGATGAATTTTGTAATTATTTTTTCTAGCTCTACAAAATAATTCTTTGGTAGTTTGATTGGTATGGGCCTGTACTAAAAAAAAAATTAAATCCTCAACCTTTCCTTTTATAGATTAGAAAATTTCCATAGATTGAAATAGTAAAGCAGCCAAGGTGCTGGATCCAGTGGTAGGAAGACCAGAGTTCAAATCCTGCCTCAGATACTTTCTAGTTGGGTGATCCTGAGTAAATCATCTATTTTTTCCCTTTCCTTATTTAGAAAATGGAGTTAACAATGATACCTCCTAAGGTTTCTGTGAGAATAAATGAAATAATATTTGTAAGGTGTCTTGCAAATCTTAAAATATTATATAAATTTTGTTGTCATTATTAATATACTATTATGTGACTTGGGCAGAGATACTCTGCTAGTAAGTGGCAAAACTAAGAGTACAACTAAAGGCTTCTTTCTAACTTTTCCTTTGAGTGTTTTGTTACCTTGGCATTTATTGTCAACTTCTTTTAAAAAAAATTGTATTGATGTTATTTATTGGTATTTACATTACAAACATGTTACAGAGTATTGCCACTTCATATGAAATCTGTCATACAAAGTAAAATGGTTAAGTAAAATTTAACAAAATATACAACATATTGTCAACTTCTTATTCGTCCTTATTTCACTTATCTTATCAGTTACCAAATTTTCCTGTTTCTACCTCCACTATTTCTCTCCTGTCTCTTTCTCCTATTCACATAAACACACCTTAATTCCAACCTGCATCTCTTCTTGCTGGGACTAGTGCAATTGTCTCCTAATTCATCTCCCTGCCTCAAGGCTTTACCTTCCCCAGCCATACTCCACAGAGCTGCCGAAATTATTTCTCTTAAACACAGCTCTGACCATATCATCCCCTTACTTAATAAACTCCAGTGCTTCCTTTTGCCTCCAGGATAAAATATAAACTCCTAATTTTAGCTTGTGATACCCTTCACAGTCTGGCTACAACCTACCTTTTCAGCCTCATTATGTGTTACTCAAACTCTCTTTATCTGCAATATTGCCAAACTGTTCCTCAAACACAACATGTGATCTTTCATCTCCATGTGTTTTTATCTTCATTTCTACCCTGAAGAATTTGTTATTTCATTTTAGATTTATTTCATTTTTTACTTCAACCCTTTCCTGAGCTCTTCAATTGCTAGCATCCTCCATCCCAAAACTACCTTACATTTCATTTGTATTTATTTTGTTTATGCATATATATTGTATACACACATACATACATGCATAAAAATATACATGCATACTTTGTATTCAAAACAGGTAGCACTTGTCCTGCATGTAATAAGTATTTAATAAATGGTTGCTGATTAATTGCTTTTGGCAAGGATTGAATTTTGTGGAATTCATTAAAGCCTTCTACCCTCTAGCTCCAATCTATCTATCAAGCCTCTCATATCTCTCTGTTGCCCTTCTCACCTCTATTTTCCAGTCAAACTGGAATGCGCCTTTCTGATTTTGTCTTGTTTTATTCAGCCTCTTTAGGGCAAGGGTCACATTGCCATTTTATTGATAAGGAAACAGAGGTTCAAAGACAGTATCTTACCCAAGATTACACAGAGGTTGGACTATTATTAGGAGTTCTTAACCCAGGGTCTATGAATTTGTTATTAATATATTATGATAATTTCAATTGAATTAGTTTTCTTTGTAATCCTGTGTATTTTATGTATTTAAAAATGTTATTCTAAGAAAGCGTCCATATATTTTATTAGACCTCCAAAAAGACCCATGGGACACAAGAAAAATTAAGGACCTTTGGATTATATGATCTTTTTGGATTTGACATCCTATAATACTGTGATTTTTTAGCAATTGCCATGACACTAGATCACTGGTAATCAGACTATGAAAATCCTTATACTTTTAAAGAACAATGGGATCTAAATGATTCCATCCTTCTCTTTGCTTCCCTCTTTTCTGCCTTTCTGTCTTCCTCTCCCCACCACAGAAGGGATCTGTGCCATATTAAATGGATTATCTTTTGTTCGGGAAGTTTCAATAACAAATAAAACAGCAGCAGGTGATGCACAATATGTCACGCTGAACACCATTGCCTGCTTTAGGGGTTTGTTTGTTTCAAGTGATTGAGCCTTCAGAGAATGCTATAATGCCTTTTAACAGCTTTCCCCAAATAAGGAGCCTTGCTACATCACAAGTGAGGTGATCAAGCAGAAAGTTATTTGTAATTTACAAGACTGAGCCTGTAGTGATGTTTAGCTCCCCAGTGGCGTCAGGAGCCTTATTATCATGGTCCCTGTGCCTGTTGATTCAGTCTCTGGGAAGTCAAGAAGACCTAAATCTCCTTAACTCAGAAATTAAAAGAGTAATAATGAAAATCATCATGGTTCTGGAAAATGAAATTGCAAATGGGGAATCAAGACAGGAAAAATAATTATGCTTGTGTTCATCTTTCTTAATAAAGGCACAAGTCATTGAGTCATTAAATCTGGAAGGGACCTTAGATACCATCTAGCACACTCTTATACTTATTTAATTCTATTCAGCAAGCATTTATTAAACATCTACAGTATCATGGACACAGAACCAGGCTTTGGGCATACAAAGACAGGGGAACGATTGCAGCCCTCAAGGAATTTAAATTTTACTTGAAGGAAGTGAAATGAATATAAATTTAGAACAGGTATCTAGATGATGCTAGAGTTTGATATTTGGAGTTGGGAAGACGTAAATCCAAATCTTATTTCTGATACTTACTAGTTGTCGAACCTTTCTCAACTTCAGTTTCCTCATCTGTAAAATGGACCTAGTGAGTTGTGAAGATCAAATGGCTTACTTATCATATGGAAAGTGCTTTGCAAAGTATAAAGCACTCTCTAAATGGTTTTTTTTCTGAATATACCAAAGTAAACACATGCAAAATAATTTTGGAAGTAGAGAGCCTTAACAATTAGGAGAATTAAGAAAGACTCATCTTCAAAGTTGATTATTTAATCTGAATCTTCAAGGGAGCTAGGGATTCAGAGAGGCAGTAATGAACAAAGGGATGCCAAGCATGTGGAACATTTTATACACAAGTACAGTAGAAGGAGACAGGATACAATGTATGGGGAAAAGCAAGTAGGGACAGTCTGGCTAGAATGGGAAGTGTGTGAAGTGAGTAATGAGAAATGAACTTGGAATGATAGATTGGAGTCAATTGTGAAATACTTTAGAGAGAAGTTAATATTTTATCCTAAAAGCAATAGGAGTGCATGACAAATAAATAGTACTGAATAATTTTTTTTCATTTATTTATTTGTTCATTCTGAATCATGGAAGTGGAATACTTACAGATAATGACTAAGTCAGGGGTAAGACCATTCCTATGCTTTAGGAATATGTATATATGTGTTTGTGTGTGTATGTATATGTATATACATACATATATATGTATATTATATATATGCTATGTAGGGGGGAGAATAAAGAGTATAAAGACTATAGGAAGAGAAAGATCCATCAGCAGACTATTTCAAAAGGTCTGATGAGAGATGCTAAAGGCCTGATCCTAGATTGGGAGCAGATAAGAGGGCAGATGGGAGAATTGTTACAGAAGTAGACTAAACAAGACATCACCTAAATGGATAGGGGAGAGGAAAGAGCCATGGATGCTTATGAGGTTGTGAATATTTCTACTGAAATAGAGTACTTAGGAAGAGGGGAGGATGAATTAAAAGCTTAAGGGGTAAGGTTTTGGAGAGAGGAAAAGGAGGTCAGAGCAAGAAAAAAGTGGAACAACTGGAATTGGATGTCATGGTGAGAATAAAAAATGGTTTTGGAATAGATATGGCACAAGGAGAGATGGAAAGATAGATGATTGTGATCATAAAAGAATTTGAAAGCTCTGCCATGCCCCTAGTTCCTCATTTAATCCACTCAGGCTTTGGAATTCTTACCCTGAGGCTGAGCTATTTTGATTAGTGAATGAATACAAACATACTTAGATCACAATAAATAGTATGTGTCAGACCAGATCACATTTCACATCCCATCCAGCTATATACCTGCAACATCTTATCATTGCCCTTGCTACTGCAAACATATTTCCTCTCTTCCTTGAAGGTGATTTTGCTTTTGTTTTTGTACCTTCACTGTCTAGCACAGTGCCTAGCAAATAATAAATTTGTATGTGGTCCTCTTTGAGAATGAAGGACAAATAATAATCTGTGAGTAGTAGTAATTGCCTCATTGGGGACCTAATGGCCAGTTTCAATTGGGCAATATTCTCTTTCCCTCCCTCCTTCTCTCCTTCCTTCTTTCCCTTTCTTTCTCCCTTTTTTCTTCCTTTTTTCTTCCATCCCTCCCTCCTTCCTTCCCTCTCTTCTTTCCTTCTCTTTCCCTCTCTCCCTTCCTCCCAATTCCTTCCTTTTTTCCAATTCCTTTTTTTCCAATTCTTTCTTTCTTTCCTTCATCTCTCTTTCTTAGGTACTTGACAGTACTCTTGCTTGTCTTGCCCATTTATAATGGCAATTATAAATAAATTATAAATTTTATATTTAAAAAAATGTGTGTGCCATTTACAATTATGAAATAGAAAGTTGGCTGTAACAAGATTTAGATTCAAGTTCTTCCTCTAACACAGATCATTTATGTTATCCTAAATAAGTCATTCACACTCTCAATGTGTCAGACAACTCTAGGTCAAAGACTTTTATTATGTTGCAGAGCCACTACAAATGCACATTGATAGAGGCAGTTCCTTAATGAAAGTTTTCTACATTGATAAAATCGCAAATCTGATTTAAAAATAAATGTTTTTTCCACATAAATTGTGCTACTATTTTTATCAAATTCTTCATATAAAAACGTCACCCATTTTCTTTTGTTGATATTGCATTAATTCTGTAAATTAATTGGAGAGGAATGTTGGTTTTATTCCATTGATCTGATCCATCTGTGAATATTGAATGTCCCTTCAGTTAGTTTTACTTCTTCAATACTTTTTTTGAGCTTAAGGAAATTTTAGATTTTACTTAATGAAGCCAGGAGGTGAGATTAATCACCCATGTTGTAGCATTTGAAACTGTCTGATCTTTGTATGGAAAACAGATATTACATATCACAAATTAAAATAAACTAATTAGCTGACATTTATATAGTGATTTCAAGTATGATATATATACAGTATCTCATGTGAGTCTCATAATTACCTTCTAAATTAAGTACTACTATCCCCATTTTGTAGATAAGTAAAGTGAAACAGCTATAGTTAAACATCTAATAAATATTAGAGCTGAGGATGGGATTTGAATCCAGCTTTCAAATCCAGCACAGAGTCTTCTATATTGGACCATTATGTATCTCATTGAAAAAATTCTTACAAGCTCATTTGATAGAGAAGTTACTTTAATTTTCTTCTGGACAAGAAAAAAATGGCTCTGAATCTCTCTGGCCCCATCTCCATTTCTTTGCTTCTCCTTGTTTTAAAAGGGCTCAGCTAATACCCTAGTCCAGTTAGATAGTGGTATTCTATTCTATCCTGGTACATGGTTATAGGGGTAATGAGAGAAGTGCAGAATAAGTCTCAGTTGACTGTGTTTATTATTCAAAGAATTGTTAATTTGGGGACAATAGAATTAAGCACTGAGAAACCCACAGTAAACAGCTGTAACTAAAGTAAGACATAAGTAGATGCAATATATTTTTATAATTCATCATTTAATAAAACTGGGCAGTGGACCTAAGATAAATTTAATTGTCTCTTCTTTCTTCCTCCCTGATACCTCCTGTCTGCCTTTATTTTTCATGGAGTCTGTGTTCTTAGGAATCTCAGAGACAAGGTCTAGATGGCAGTACCAGAATAGTCAGTTAATTTAGTTAAATAACTGATCGAACTGATTGCTTCTCCACCTATTCTCTGAGTAACAAGTGCAATGAGGATGGGAATGGTGAGTATTCATGACTCTTTCCTTTCCTGCTCTCCAGTAAGATCAGATATTCCAGGATTTGTTTATGTTAGCCTATTCATTGCCATAAGTAGGAGCTGGACTAAATGTGCAGGGAAGGAAAGAAAACAGAAGTTGAAGATTATGTTTTCTATATTTAAGATCAGTGCCTTTAGAGCCTCTATTATGAACTCTTCATATATTTATAACTTATTTCCCTATTTCATCTTATCCTCATTTTATTTCTATATATTCTCATATAGGAACTACCTAACTTCCTAGAATTTTGTAGAACTCAGAGTTTTGGTGTAGCTAGAGTCAGGAAGATTTGAAATAAAATTTGACCTCAGAAGCTTACTAGCTTTCTGAGCCTGGGCAAATCACTTAATCCTATTTGCCTCAATTCTGTGGAATGTGCTGGAAAGGAAAATGGCAAGCTACTCTAAGTATCTTTGCCAAGAAAACCCCAAATGGGGTCATGAAGAATCAGACATGACTGAACACAAAGTATGGCATAGGGTACAGAGAACTGAAGCCAGAAAGACTTGAGTTCAAGTCTTGTTTCTGATACATACTTGAAACAAGATTTCTGGGCAAGCCACTTAACCTTTAAGTGCTCCTGGCAACTCCCTAAGACTATACCATTCAGAGAAGATACCAGTTTCCATTGGTAGTAGGAGTTTTCTCACTTGGGAGTTCTCTCTGTTAGTTGGAATGATAAGTCTAGTCTCTACATCTATCCTGCCACATTAGAGTAGCTGATATGGTTCAGAGTGAGAAGACTAGATTTAATCTACCCTTTATTTCCTGTGCATGTGACTTTTGGAAAATCATTTTCCCTCTCTGGGCCTCAGCTTCTTAATCTGATAAATAAGATTGGACCAGATGATCCCTCATGTCCCTTCCAGCTCTCAATCAATAATCCATTTTATCTCCCTTGTTAAACTTATCATATACTTTTTGAGGGTAGCACTAAGTGGCTTTTCATCTTTGTATTATAAAAATCTAGCAAAGCATCTTGTACAAAGAAAGTCCTTAATGTTAAATTGATTTCGGTTGTTTTGAATTGAACATCATTACCAAACACATTTGTTACATTAGCCTGAAATTTTTCTTAACTTCATGCAGCCCTGAAAATCTTTACTTTTTCTTCTGTGGATTATTTGTAGATGAAATAATGTTGAAGTAAAGATAATGAAAAGCTATTTGTGGTAAATAAATTAATATTGAGCTTCCTATAAATATTGTGGTCCTCTATCCTTCACTTAAGGTTCTTTACACACAATCATATAATTAAATATGTTACCTCAAGGAGGCCCAGAGATCCCCAGGAACCTGGGGATCCACAGGATCCGCAAGAACCACTTTTTGATCCTTTAATGGTATTTCTGAGTTGTGGTTAATATAGCTCACCAATTATCTTTTTCTACCTCAAAGAGAGTGCTCCAATAATGGAAAAAGCCTCCTCCCTTTTAGCACATTATTGAAACCACAAGCCAAGAAAAAACCCTTGAAATAATAAATCATGAATTCCCAAGAGTGTTCTAGAAAAAGAACATTGTGGACCTCATACTCTAATTTCATTGACAAAATGAAATTCTTGCTTTTTGTCCCTGGAGTAAGAGCTATTAAGGCACTTTCCTGTGGGTGTGAACAACTTTGTTCAGTCAACCTGGTGCCAATTTACCACTGGATAGAGCATTCTTTTCTTTTGGAGGATAATAGTGAAACATAGAAGTAAATGATCTCACACAATACACAGATCATGGAAGAAAAGCCTGAGACAGTTAGTATTCCCCTGGGCATCGTACTTCATTCCAGCATAGCAGAAACACTTGAGGGTTGCCCTTGAATATGCAGGACTGTGATATATGGGATTCTATTTTACGGTACTATGGAATTGTTGAATTCTCGTTGGCCCCAGAATGGAAGAATTATCTTCTTCCTCCCACCTTGTCATTTTCAAATCAGCTATAGAAATGTTTCACTCAATATAGGTTTACACTTTTTTAATATAATTTTTAGAACTAGGAAAATGAACTAGGATGTTAGAAGAAGACAATTTTTAGGACTTAGGGCTCTAAAACCAAATATGCCTATTGAGAATGTAAAATTGTGTGTGCTATATTTTGCCCATGTAGGTTATGTGCCCACATGAGTCTATCTCGTTGTGTTTTCCAGGAAGGCATAGATAGATATCTCTATTGTCTCCTTACTTTACCCTTCTCTAAGGGAGTCTTTTATTCTTTCTAGGCAAGGAATCAAAGTTGGCAACTGGGTCTGGCAACTCTGCTTTAATCAGAGAAAGGATTCCAGGATAGAATTATATCTAAATATTGTTAATCTAGGGGAAATAATTTTTAAATTGAAACTGAGCTCCTGATCACTTTCCATTAATGAAAAAAGTGTGCCTTAAGGTATATATCTAAGACTTTTAATCCTTTCCCACCAGATGCCAGTTCTTCAATCAACACATATTGCAAATAAACCATTTACCTAAGTCAATACTAATTAGAAATCAAAGAATGTATACAGATGAGAATAAATGGCAGATAATACAAGAATTGAAACAACATCCCCATTGGGAAGATCTCATTCAAGGAAAAATTCTCTGAAATCTCTAGAGTAATTAGATAGGTATAAGGAACAATGATTGAAGTTCCAGCTCTTCTATATTGTTGGCTTCTTTTCAATGTCTTTCTCTCCCTTAAGGAATATGAAGAAAGCCTATAATTTAATTTCTTCTTTCTTGAAACAGCTAGTCAGAATACTAAGATCTCTCTTCTCCCAAACTTTCACTAATTCCATGTGAAATTTCAGGCATGGAACATTGAACAATCAATCTTAAGCACTGAGGAGAGCCTCATGCAAATAGTCTTTTAGGAGAAGGTTAGTCTAGTTTTATCTAACTGAATAAAATAGAGTAGTATAGCAGAAAAAAAGCACTGGTACTAGGCTGGGGAGAGACTGGATTGAAAATATGCCTCTCTATAAGCTCCTCTCATTTTCTTTATCTTAAAATCCTGTGACATTGTCACTCACTGTCTTTCTTTCTTCCAGTCTCTAACAAAGAAATAGCCTTTCTCCTCGCCAAGAGCAGTCTTTGTGCATTTGCATTTGATTCCATCCCTTCTCTTTCTCTAGCAGAGTATATCCTTAAATCATCATCTTTCTCTCTTTTGCTGGAATATTCAACTTCTTCCTATCAACTTGGCTCCATTTATGATTCCATTTAGGGTTTTCATGACAAAGATGCTGGAGTGGTTTACCATTTTCTTCTTCAGCTCATTTCATAGATAAAGAAACTGAGACAAAAAGATTAAGTGACTTGTCTAGGATCAGCACTAGTAAGCATCTAGAACTCAGGAAGATGAATCAGGAACCTTGCTGTCCTTTCTTATCAGTAGGGATAGCTTATAAGTTGTACAAAAAAAAATCACAACATTTTGTGATTTCAAATAGTTGGACTGTGAGTTCTAGCAAGTCAGGGTGTAAGTTATAAGGAGTGTCTGGTTATGATCTCGTAACATTTCACACATTTTTAAAAGCAGGAAGCAATGAAAAAGTAACTTACCCATGATAATTTTTTAACTGTTCGGTCAATTGGCTGGATATTTCCAAATATCCAGACATTTAGTAACATATAAACAAAAATAAAGAGTCTGAAATTTTCTTTTTTTTTCCATTTTAAACCAGATATTTGTTACCACCCAGACACAGCCACCAGGCATAGCTTTTAACAGTTAATACTATGAGCTATTTGGTATAAAAATACTCACATTTCAACAAATTTAATTATTCATTACCATCTCCATTTAGATTTTCCTCAATTATGCTCAATGATTACATCATCTCCCCTTTTATCCAAGTCACTCTTTTCTCTAATTATTTAATTGTTCTTCTTCTCTTTCCCCCCACCTTCCCCCTTCCATCCTTATTTTCCTCTCCTCTCAATCACCAATGGAAATCTCTCAGGAATCTCAGTTTAGTGAGGTGAAAGTCCATCTTTCTATTCAATCCTTATCAGATTATATCCATTAATTTCCTATCTACCACACTTTCAACTCATGGGTAGTATTTCCCTTGATTTTTTTATTTATCTCCTTCCCTCAAACTCATGTATTTCCATGCAATAACAGATACTTACCGAGTACTTAAAACAGATTTTTGGTTTCATAGCTATAGAGAACTTCCAATGAAGAGATTTCTTAACTAATGCAGATTAGCAATAACTCTGAAATTTATAGTCTTAGAGAGTTACTTGGGGGCATTGAGAGGTTAAGTGTTAGATTCCCAGACTTTTTCTCCAGTCTTCCAGGTGAGGTTGATAGAGCCCAGGAGTTGGATTCAGGAAGATCTAAGTTCAAAATCTGTAACAGACACTTACTATGTGTGATCTTGAACAAGTCATTTAACCTTTTTCTGCTTCAATTTCCTAATCTACAAAATGTGAATAATATGAGTACTTATTTTCCAGGATTGTTGTGAGGATCAAATGTGAACAATTTAAAAGTGTTTTGCAAACTTTAATACTACAGAAATACTATTTTTATTATTTTTATTATTATTACTATTACTATTTCTTACTTTATGACTAGTTCTCTACTCACTCTGCTATGTGGCCTACTTGACACAAATTTTTGCAGTTTGTAAAACACTTTATATACATTATTTCATCTGATCCTCCCCACAACTTTGAGATTGTTACTCCCAGAGTTATTTCTACAATTTGAACAATAATGAACACTTATTCTTGAAAAGAACTTGACAACCAACTCATATTTCTCCTTTCACTATGTCTGTGATTTTCTCACCTAAAGCACTACATTGTAGCATAACACTCCCTTATATATATTGTATCCTCTAACTTAATGTAAGTTCTTTGAAGGCAGGGACTTACTCACTTTTTATTTTTGTTTTATCATCCCTTAGCACAGTGCTTGGCACATAGGAAATCCTTAATAAATTATTTTAATTCAACCATTCATTCTCTCATTTATTCAACACTATCTGCATACTATGGATAAGACACAGTCCATATTTTCAAAGAACTTTTGTATTGTTGGTGTTGTATTAATATTTGAAGGGTCTTAAAAATAATCTATTTATAAATACATACAATAATTAGAAAGTAAAACTATGTGATTAGATGTAAAAGTTGTGGTATAGATAAATATTATACAATAGAGTAACAGAGATGTATCAGCATAGACTAAGGGAATTTGAGGAATTCTATATGGAAGACATGAAATATGGATAGGATTCAGAAAGCTAGAGCAGAGGAAAGAGCATCTCTTACTCTTATGTATAGAATTATAACTATAAAGTCCCTTAGAGAATATCTAATCCAATTCCCTCATATAATAAATAAGGAAATGAAAGTCTAGAGAAGTGATCTTTATTAGGACTAGAACTCATTTATCTAGTCCAGAAGTCAAAAGACCATACTGAGTCTCAGACAGAGAAAATAACATGACCTAAGGCAAAAAGGTGGGATAGAACAAATATGAACCAGTGGAGAGATTAACCCTACTTGAAAGGAGAGTTCTATGCAGAAATAGAGGTTGGTTAGGTAAATGTAGCCATTTCAGAATGACCTTTGAATACTGGGAGGAAAAAAAAAAATGGCCCTTCATCTAATAGTCAGTGAGGAGCTACTAAGAGTTCTGGATCACTGGATCACTGGAATTATATAATGAAAGTTTGTCTCCTTTTCTTTGCAGCATGCACTTGATGCAGACAATGCTGGAGTCAGTCCTATAGGAAATTCTTCCAATAACAGCAGTCACTGGGATCTTGGAAGTGCCTTTTTCTTTGCTGGGACAGTCATCACCACTATAGGTACTCCTTTTTTGATTTTTTGATTAAAATTACCACTGATACAAGTGACAGTCTCACAAAAAGCTTGACCACCTTCACACCCAAAGTTTCACATGAAAACATAAAATCTCAAGAATCATTCAAGATATATGAAGAGTTGTCATATTCTAACAATACTCAAATATGGAGTTTGACTCAAAAATGATATATCTGTGAAAGGAAAAAAGAATGTATAGAAACATGATCTATGATTTCATCAATGTATTCCCCATTGTGGGAACTCCTTCCAGCAATGTCTTTTTTTTTTTTTTTTTGTCAGCAGGCAACTTGTTGGATTAAGTAACTCATTCAGGGTCATATAGCTAGCAAATGTCATAAGCAGAATTTGAATCCAAGTTTTCCTAACTAAAAGTCTAGCATTTTATTCACATTCACAATACCTCCCAAAATGCATGTGGCTATATATATATATATATATATATATATATATATATATATATGTATACATGGTATATATGTTTTGTATGTATATATGTATATACAATTATCAAAAAAGAAAAATTATGTGAATTATAAGCTCACATTTCAGTTTTTTTTGCAAATTAGATGTGGCCTATATTCAAACTTATCATTTGGTTGTAGGGTCTTCCAGTAAAAGTTAAAAATGGGCCAAAAGGGATCTATTTTTTAGAACAATGAACTGAAAAACATTCAATCAATTGATCAATAAGTATTTATTGACCACCTATTATGTATTAAGTACTGTGCTAAGGAAGGAGCATACAAAGAAAAGCAAAATATCTCCCTGCTATAGTTATGCTTACAAACTAATGGGGAGATAATGGGCAACTATGTACAAGCGAATTATGTATATGGGATAACTTTGAAAATCAACAGAAGGAAGACAGTAGAATTAAAAGGAGTTGGGAAAGATTTGGAAAGGACTGACAAAAGAGTATAGTGAGTAATAATTATAATATCATTTATAGGTTATTCTTATGAAATGTTTTACTGTTTATTAGACACTTTCCTCTAAGGAGGTATCTATCAACTAGGGAATGACTAAACAAATTGCTATTAATGGAATAGAATATTATTTCACTGCAAAAAAAATATGTGAACTGATGTTGAGTGAAGTGAGAAGAACAAGAGAACATTGTACATAGTAACACCAAGATTATGTGATGATACACTATGATAGATTTAGCTCTTCTCAGCAATGCAGTGATCAAGACAATTTCAATAGACCGGATGAAAATGTGGATTGAAGCATAATATTTTCACCTTTGTTGTTTGCTTTTTTCCCCTTATAGTTATTTCCCCTTTTGGTCTGATTTTCTTGCACAACATGACATGTGGAAACATGTTTAGAAGGAGTATAAATGTTTTAACTACATTGTATTGCTTGCTGTCTTGGGGCCAGAGATATGGAGGACAGAGGGAGAAAAAATTTGGAACACAAAATTCTACAGGAATGAATGTTGAAAACTATCTTTATATGTATTTGGAAAAATAAAATACTATTGAGAAAAATTAAAAAGGAATGAAAGGATTTAGAAAAACCTGGACAGTCTTTAAAAAAATTTTTTTTAATTTAATTAATTAATTTTTTTATTTGCAAACATATGTATGGGTAATTCTTCAACATTACCCTTACAAAGCTTTCTGTTACAAATTTTTCCTACCCCTCCCTTAGATGGCAGGATATCTACTACATGTTAATTATGTTAAGATACTTGACAAATCGAATATATGTATATTTATTTCCACACTTATCATTGTTGTGCAAGAAAAATCGTATCTACAAGAAAGAAAAATCAGATAAAGGAAACACAATGCAAGCAAACATCAACTGAGAGCATGAAAATGTTATGTTGTGGTCCACATTTCACATCCCTCTCTCTGGGTGTATATGGCTTTCTTCAGTCAACAACTGGAAGTGGTTTGAAACATTTCATTGTTGAAGAGAGCCACGTCCATCAGAATTGATCATCATATAGTATTGTTGTTGCCGTGTATAATTATCTCCTGGTTCTGCTCATTTCACTCAGCATCAGTTCATGTAAGTCTCTCCAGGCCTCTCTGAAATCATCCTGCTGGTCGTTTCTTACAGAGCAATAATATTCCATAATATTCATATACCATAATTTATTCAGCCATTCTCCAATTGATGGGCATCCATTCAGTTTCCAGTTTCTAGCCACTACAAAAAGGGCTGCCACAAACATTCTTGCACATGTGGGGCCCTTTCCTTCCTTTATGATTTCTTTGGGATATAAGCCCAATAGAAATGCTGCTGGGCCAAAGGGTATGCACAGTTTGATAACTTTTTGAGCATACCTCCAAATTGCTCTCCAGAATGGTTGGATCCGTTCACAGCTCCACCAACAATGCATCAGTGTCCCAGCCTTCTCACATCTTCTCCAACATCCGTCATTATCTTTTCCTGTCATTTTAGCCAATCTGACAAGTGTGTAGTGGTACCTCAGGTTGTCTTAATTTTCATTTCTCTGATCAATAGTGATTTGGAGCACCTTTTCATATGACTATAAATAGTTTTAATTTCATCCTCTGAAAATTGTCTGTTCATATCCTTTGACCATTTATCGATTGGAGAATGGCTTGAATTATTATAAATATGAGACAGTTCTCTATATATTTTAGAGATGAGACCTTTATCAGAACCCTTAAATGTAAAGATGATTTCTCAATTTATTGCTTCCCTCCTAATCTTGACTGCATTGGTTTTGTTTGTACAAAAACTTTTTAACTTAATATAGTCAAAGTTATCTATCTGGTGTTCAATTAAGAGTTCCAGTTCTTCTTTGGACATAAATTTATTCCATCTCCATAAGTCTGAGAGGTAAACTATACTACGTTCTTATAATTTACTTATAATATCACTCTTTATATCCAGATCGTGAACCCATTTAGATCTTATCTTGGTATGTGGTGTTAGATGTGGGTCAAGCCCTAATTTCTTCCATACTAGTTTCCAATTTTCCCAGCAGTTTTTGTCAAATAGTGAGTACTTATCCCAGAAGCTGGGGTCTTTGTAACCTGGACAGTCTTGTATGAACTGATGCAATATGAGATGAGTATAGGATCATGATACTATAACTGGAAGCAACCTTAGAGGCTGTCCAGTTCAATCTCATGATTTCACAGATTTATAGGAAATTAAGACCAATGGAGACTTAATTACTTGTCCAAAATCCTACAGCTAGTAAAATATTTGAAGATGGGATCTGAACATGTCTTCTCATTCCAGAGTTAATCAATGATATTTCCATGTACCATAATGAGTACAACTTTGAAAAGGAAGATCTTGAAAGACTTAAGAACTCTGATCAACAATCACCTTTACTCCAGAGGACTCATGTTAAAACATGATTTCTATGTCTTGATGGAGAAGTGAGGGAGGCAATATGAGTTTATTTTCAGATATAGCCAAATGTAAAGACTTGCTTTGTTTGATGATGCCAGCTTGTTGCAAGAGAACAAGGAAGAAATAGTGATAATAATGTCAACAAGAAGAAAAAAGTGGCATTTGTGAATTTTTTAAAGAAAATGGAAAGAAGAGATCAGAGAGAAATTTTGAAGTCATCAAATAAGTGAGACAAGGAACTAATATGTTAAACTGAGTATATAGTTTCATTTGCACATAGTGATATTCACAATTTCATATACAATTCTGTTTGTCTGGTCTTTATATATAGAAATGTTCACGTTCCTTGGAGTTTGTCAAGTTTAAAATAACAACAAATACAATTTTTAAAAAGTATTTTCTTTACAGTTATCTCTGGCAAGGCATTTTTTAGAACCTACTTTGTTTCATGTCTGAGAAATATTATCTTATTTGATCCTCACAATTAGATAAGTGCTAGATAAGTGCTTTTATTATCCCCATTGTATAGCTGAGGAAATGTGATTTGCCCAGAGTCATATAACTAATAATCATTTGAGGACTGAAATGAAGTCAGTTATTCCTGACTCCATGCCCAACACTTTAGCTACTATGCCTCCAGCTACTTTCAAGAAAGAAGGAAAAAACAATCATTCAGACTCTGAGATTTTGGTTGAACTTAAAACCTTGAACCTCTGAAACAGAAGGATAGATCATTGTTCATTTTATGGTCCATGTGTACCCCAAATGTTGAAATACTTCACACTAGACCAACAGCAGAGGCTGTCATTAACTGATAGTCAAGAGATGCTCTGTGTATCACCTCTGATACACGTTTCCTTTCAATGACTAATGGAGTCACTGTTGGACTTCTTGTTAGCCTAGAGACCCAAAATTAAGTTCTTCTGTATGTGAATTATAAGTTTCTGAGACTTGTGGGAAAAACCTTGAAGGATTTATTTAGTAAAGTTAGAACTGTTTTTGCAAGTCAAATTAAGAACCTTATTTGCTACGATTAGAAGACATGGTGATTTTAATATGGGCATGGAGGGGAAAAAAAAGATACTCTTCTTCCTTAGAAAGCATCTTGTTCCCTGTAGATTATGTGGCAGTTTATTGCTATTAGCTAAAATCCAAGGTGAAGTCCAAAAGTTATGGAAGGCTGCCCAGCAGGAATTGTAAAACAACTTTGGGAATTCAAATGGAAATAAAACTTTGTCATCCTGCAGTTCACATTGCAGGGACTCATTCCTGACACAATATGGAAAGTTGTAAAAAATTTAAAGAATCTTTGAATTTCTCTTTCCCTAATCACATTCTTGGAAAACATTTGACATTGATAGATGGGACTTAGCTTCTATCTGATGGTAGACCTTTTTTTTTTTTTTTGACTGTAGAATTTTAAAAAGTAAATAGATCAACTCTCCACTTATCAGATAGGAACTTTCAGAAACTTCAGCTACCTGAACGACATGAACTTGGAAATAAGCACAGAAATTTGAATAGTGAGGAAAAACCAATGTCCACAAAATCCAATCATTTAAATGAAAGAAAATGAGGAGGTCACATCTTAATTAATAGACCCTGAAGAGATAGCAGCTGGTCAACTGAGTTGAAGATGGTCTGAACATCTTGTTAGTTGTTATCCTCCTCTGCATCTAGTAATGATGATGACAAAGTCATGATATGGCAGTTTTGAGCTTCTGGTGGTTTCTCTCAGGTTAAATAGAACACCAGGACTAGGGATAAGACATCAGAAATGAAATTAATTCTCACTTATCTGTGAGAATAATGGCTCTATGAGATTTAGGAATATTTTAAAAATTGAACAGATTTGGCATAGTTAGCATAGCAAGCAACAGTGAGTTCATTAGGGGATGGGGAGCTAGTTTGGAGACAGGAAGCTCCATTTTCAAATACTACCTCTGCTATACTAGCTATGTGACATACTAGTAAGTAATCTAACCTCTTAGTGTCCTAGGCAATGTTTAACTGTGTCTGTCTATATGTTACAAATAAAAGTTTTGAAATGTATTAATGGAGAAAATTTTCAAAAGAGTTTTCCTACATAAATGAAATCACAGCATAACACTAAAAGAATCCTTAAAATAGCATAGACTCATACACAATTACACCAAGTTGTGTTATCTAGTTTCCTCAAGCACCATAATTAGATCCCTGAGTTACCAAGAAAAAGTGTATTGTTTATTAAGTCAGGGTAAGTTTCAAGTGATTTTAGAAATGCAGCCTTTCTCAAAAGTCGTAGTGCAGTTTTAAGCTTTAATAGCTTATAACAATATACTAAAGCTTAAAATACGCTGCTTTTTGGGAAATATATTTCTAACAAAAATATTTAAAATAAAATAAAAACTAGAACCATTTTCTGAAATTGCTAAATACATGTGGCATTACTTTATGTAACCACTAGTTAAAGGAAAAGCAAAATTTTAAATTTCATGTTTTATGAAATCACTTTCATTCATTTGTTTGATACATTGCAAAACATTAATTATAATGCGTATAGTAATTATATAATAATGTCTCATTCATCTTGGTATGTTCTAAGCACTCAACATAATGCTGTGCAGTTGGGTGACATTGAGTTGAATTGAAACAGAAGTGAATTTTTTTAGCCTTAGTGGCTCTTATATGAATTAAATTTTTATTCAAGTAGCTTCTCTCTGTTTCTTTCTCTCTAAGATGTCCATTATTTATTTTTAACATTCTTAATTGTTTTCAAGTTCTAAATTCTTTCCCTCCTGCTTACTTCATTCCTACTCATTGAGAAGGCAAGCAATATAACATGTTATACATATGAAATCATGCAAAACATTTCCACATTATAAAAAAGCAACAAAAATAAAGTGAGAAAATAAAAATTCCGTTTTCACTCAGAGTTTGTTAGTTCTTTTTCAGGAGGTGGATGGTATTTTTCATCATGAGACCTTTGGAATTGTCTTGGATCACTGTACTGAACAGAATAGCTAAGTCTTTCAGAGTTGATCATCATTCTAATTTTGCTATCTCTATTACAATCTCCTGGTTCTACTTACTTCACTTTGCATCAGTTCATATAGGTCTTCGCAAGTTTTTCTGAAACCATCCTCATCATTTTTCATATCACAATACTATTCTATTACAACCATATGCCATAACTTGTTCAGTCATTCTCCAATTGATGGGTATCCCCTCAATGTCCAATTCTTTGTCAGCATATAAAGATCTACTACACATATTTTTGTATATGTGACTCCTTTTCCATTTTTTATGCTCTCTTTGGTTATGCAGTTTATAGCCCTTTAGATGTAGTTCCAAATTGTTTTCCAGAATGGTTAGATCAGTTCATAACTCATCTAACAATTCATTAATATAATTATTTTTCCCATCCCTTCAACACTTGTCATTTATGATTGGTGTAAGAGAGTACCTCAGAATTGTTTTAATTTGCTTTTCTCTAATGTTTAGTGACTTAGAGCATTTTTTCATATGATTATGGATATCTTTTATTTCTTCTTTTGAAAATTGCCTGTTCATATTCCTTGACAATTTATCAATTGGGGAAGGGCTCTTATGTTTATAAATCTGACTCAGTTCCTTATATAATTAAGAAAAGATACTTTTATCAGAGAAACTTGCTGTAAAATATTTTGCTATTACTTTATTATCTACATTTTGTCAAAAGTTTCTGATATTATCTTTTAGTTGTCTGTTTTTGATTTTGCTTTTTCGGAGATCATACTACATAACTCCTTTTTAACTTCAGTTGAAGGATAATAGAGTCTGTTCTAGCTCCTTATTATAGCTCTCTCTGTATGTTTTTCTGTTTTAAGTATGTCTCTTGTAAATAGTTTCTGGTTTCTGATCCATTCTGCTGTCCATTTCCATTTTATGGATGGGTCCATCACATTCACATTCATAGTTATGATTACCATATTTCCCTCTATCTTATTTTCTTCTGTTTATCTTTCTCTCTCTTGTTTTTATTTTGTACCTCTTCAAAAATCTATTTTGCTTTTGATCACTGTCTTGCTTAATCCTCCCTTTTCCTTTTATTTCTTAACCCTCCTATTTCCCGTTGGTTAAGATAGATTTCTATATACATATGAATGTGTGTGTATTTATCTTTATCTCTATCTCTATTTCCTCTTCCCTTTTAAACCAATTCCAGTGAAAGTAAGGTTCAAGCTTGACCTTATTTCCCCCTTCATTGTAATTCTTCCTCACACACTTCTTTTATGTGAGATAACTTCCCTATTCTATCTCCCCCTTCTCCCAGTGCATTCTTCTTTTTTACCTCTTCATTTTTGTTTTGTGATCATCACATAATAATTGACTCACACCCATGCTTTTGTCTATGTGAGCTGCTTTTAACTTGCCAAGAATGATGAAGTACTCAGTAGTTACATGTATCAGATTTTTAAAAGGATTTTTCCTTCATATTTACCTTTTTATACTCTTGAGTGTTGTGTTTAAATTATTATTTTTTCCATTCAGCTCTGGTCTTTTTATTAGGAATGCTTGAAAGTCTTCTATTTCATTAAATATCTATTTCCCCACCAAGGATTATACTTGATTTTGCTGGGTAGGTTATACTAGGTTGTAATTCTAACTTCTTTGCCTTCAGAATATCATTCCAAGCCGTCCACTCCTTTAACATGGAAGCTGCTAAATCTCATATGAGATTTTTGATATTTGAATTGTCCCTTTCTGGATTTTTTTTTCTCTTTGCAATATTTTCTCTTTGACATGGAAGCTCTAAAATTTGGCTATAATATTACTGAGAGTTTTCATTTTGGGATCTCTTTCGGGGGGAGATTGGTAAATTCTTTCAATTTCTATTTTACCTTCTGGATCTAAGATATTGGGGCAATTTGCCTTTATGATTTCTTGAAATATGATATCTATGTTCTTTTTTTTAAATCTTGGCTTTCAGGCAGTCTAATAATTCTTAAATTATCTTTCCTGGATCTATTTTCCAGGTTAATTATTTTTCTGATGAAATATTTCACATTTTCTTCTATTTTTCATTCTTCTGACTTTGATTTATTTTTTCTTTATAACTCATGGAGTCATTAACTTCCCACTTGCCCAATTCTAATTTTTAAGGAATTATTTTCTTCATTAAGCTGTTGTACCTCTTTTTTCATTTGGACAAGTTTGCTTTTTAAGGAATTCTTTTCTTCAGTGAAATTTTTGTACCTCCTTTTCCCTTTGGCTTATTCTGCTCTTTAAAGATTTGTTTTCTTTAGTAAATTTTTGTATCTTTTTTTTTTACCAAACTGTCAATCCTCCTTTCATAATTTTTTTGTATTGCTCTCATTTCTTTTCTCAATTTGCCCTCAATCACCGCATCATTTTCTTTGCCTCTTTCATGAATTCTTGTTGGACTTGAGTATATTTAGTAATTTTCTTTGAGGATTAGCTTGTAGCCATTTCAATTTAATGTCTTCTTCTGATTTTGTATTTTTGTCTTGCCTGCTACCACAGTAGCTTTTTTGGTCAAGTTCCTTTTGTTGTTTGTTATTTGCTTCTTTTTCAGCCTACTTCTTGACTTTGAACTTTATATTAAACTTTGGTCTGCTCATCTCAGTGTTGGGAGACACTGTCCCAAGCTTCAGGCTTTTTGTGTGTGTGTGGCTATTTTCAGAGCAAGATGGTGTAATCTGAGGAAAGGTGGGTCTTCAAAGCTTACTGCTAGTGTTGCTACCTTATGTGCTTTGGGCTAGCCTCTCCCTTTGTTACAAAATTCTCTTGCCAATCTCTTAAGTTGGAAAAATGTTTCATCCTGACTTTTTGTTGGTTTTGCAACTTCAAAATTGTAGTTGAAGGTGATTTTAAAATTGTTTGGAGGGAAATATTGGGAGAGTTTGTCTAGATGGCTACCTCTAATCTAACCCTAACCCTAACCAAGTCATGTTGGCTCCACCTCTACCCTAATCAAGTAGCTTCTCTTTTTATACAAGTGATACAAAAGATATATAGTTCTGAAGCAGACCATCATGCTTATGCTTAGGGTGATTTGAGGCATTTGTTTACTTTTTAGTTTGCTCTTTTTGTCGTGTTGTAATTTGCTACCTTTCTGTATTGATGTATGGGAACCATAAAGTCAGTATGTATGTAACTTGTCCAAAATAGCATGTGGTTTTTATTTGGATTGTGAAATATTTCTCTTAGAATTCTCTATTTTCATGACTTTGCATTGCCCCTTCATATTTATTTTTGATTTTAATCTTAACCAACCAAAAAGTGGCTCATTTTAGAATAATAGAAATTTAAGTATTCATTTTGCTGCTCAAAGCAAATGGATAAAATATGCCCTCAGATCAACTTTTAAAGTCAATTCACTTGCTAATAAATGAGGAAGAATTCTCACAGACAGAACTAGGAGTCAAAAACAGATATTCTCACTCCAAATGCACACTTTCCCTATTGGATCATGAAGGTACTATACTATTAGCTGACATGAAAATGATTCTGTTTTTGGTACAAGGTGATTGTGCTATTCCCCCATTTGATTACAGTAAGGATTTTTTAAAGGTGGCAAAAGGTGGTCAGCACTTTCTTTGCTAGAGTGACTAAAAGACATAAAGTCACATTTCTAGTACACTTGTTTCATAGCAACAAAATAAAATGACTGGAAAAATTATAATAGATTTTTTAAAATTAAGTTTTAGACATTTTTCTCTATATTTTACAATATTGGATTCTTGGCAGAATTGTAACCGGGATGGGGGGTAAAGATGGGTTTAAAGAGAGTACTGAAATTTAGAGGTTGCTGACAGTACTTGTACACTTTCAGAAAGGCAGAAATAATTTATTTTCTCATAATTCTTTAAAAAAAAAACCCAGATATCATATTTTATCAAGGTAGAGATTCTCCTACAATCATACCCTTTTCATTACCCTCTTGGAAATTACCACCTCAGTAGTAGTGTCCTTGGCTCTTCACACTTGGGGATCAATATTCTGGGTTACTCCTCATTCCTATTCACGTACATTTGTTTTAAAAGGTTGTGATCTGAGCTCATAGCTTCTGCAGTTTTCCTAAAGAATCAAAAATCACTAGTTATGACTCTGATTCTAGAATGAGACACTTTTGGTTGGCTCAAATGCAAATGGATAGTACATTGCAGAGGTATTACAAAGCCATAAAAATAGAAAATCGAATTGGATTCTCTCACATTATGCAAATAATCACATAAAAACCAAATTCCTAATTTGTGCTACTCTTTTGGAAGCTTATTTCACAAAGATGGTTGCCAGAAAGACAGATAAACCTCAAAAGACAGAATTACTCATTCTTCCACTTCTTCTGGACAAACTTAATTTTGTTTAAAATGAATGATTCAAGAGACTTTACTTAAAGATGACCTTAAATGAGCAGAATGAGTGTTAGGCAGTACATTAGCTAGAATTTGGAGCCACCAAGCAAGAATATTTTTAAATGCCTTCTTATTCTCTAAAAAATGTGTTATAAACAGATTATTGTCAATATTGACATGTTGAATAACTTAGGAGGTAAGATTCAAACTTTTAGAAAGAGAAAAAGGATATAAACTAAAAAGAGTTATTTCCCTTGTATTTATCAATCCTTCTTCTCCCCATTCCTCTTTGGTCAATCAGATTCTGATGAACAATCAAGGTTCATGATTGATCTTTGGCTAAGAGATAAAGACTATAAAGTTAAATTTTGTTGAATTGTTTCTAAGCCTTAGTTATTTAGAAAGCCAAAAATACAGTGAATGCTAGATCATTCCATCAATATTTTTTTCCTTCACATTTAGCACCTATAAACTATAGTGAATTGGGACTTCTCTATTCAGAAGGTGAGGGAGATTCTCATTTAGAGCCTAGAATGTAGCATGTGTTTGTTTCTCTTAAGTTATCCATTTAGGGCATTCAAAGCTTGAGGGTATTTACACGTGTCTGCACTTGGTCTCTTAAAGACATATTTAGACTAAAAAAATACATATTCAAAAAATTGTCAGATAGTTTTGGGACAGTGGGCTGAAAATTTCCCTTAATTAAGCAGGATGATTCTTGGAATAACTTTACTTCCAGAAGCATCCTGCTAAATTAAGAGAAATTTTAAGATTCAGACTTGACTGGGCCAAATCAAAGCATATAAGTGTGTTTACTATCTTGTTAATGGTATTATTTATATTTAAATAGGATCCTTCTAAAGGGAAGGCCAAAGAGTCTTTCAGTCCATACTTTTGAAGGATATCTTCAAAAATAATTTAGAAAAGAAACAGTGCACCAGCCCTGAAGTCAGCAAAACCTGAGTTCAAATCTGATCTCAGACACAACACTTCCTAGCTGTGTGACCCTTGGCAAGTCACTTAACCCCAATTGCTTCAGCAAAAAAGGAAAAAAAAAGAAAACTTTAATTCAGATAATTCATGATAAAATATTTGAATAATTTTGAAGGGAACGAACAGTAGTTCATGATTCCTATATCTCAGTAGAAGCAGTGTGGATTCGTAGGGTGGAATGAGGCAGACATCTTCACACATTGTTAAAACGTTGAATTGTTCTGCTTAATTCTTTTTTTTTTTTATGAGTCAGAATTGTATGGTGGGAGATAGTCTCTGAGAAATGACAATGCTTATTAAAAAATTATTCTTGACTTAATGAAACAAAATAAGAATTTCTATAACATAGTATCATAAAAGATAATTGCTTATGAAACTATAAATCCACTTTGTACAATTTGTTATTCCTCTAAAATATATAACAAAATTATCATATAAATTTTTCCTCCTCCTGCCCCAGAAATGGCTACTATTAGACATATATGTGCATATATGTGATATATATGAGTAAACATATAAGCATATATATATGAGTAATATTAATCTATACATACTTTTATTTATCACTTCTTTCACTGGAGACAGATAACATCTCTTTTTATGTGTCCTTTATAGTTAATTTGGGTACTTACTATAGTCAAAATTACTTATTTGCTCAGTCATTCTTAAAATAATATAACTGTTACTATATACAATTTTCTCTTGGTTCTGTTCATTTCACCCTTCATTATTTTGTGCAAGTCTTTCTATGTTTTTCTAAAATCATTGAACTCATCAGTTTTATAGTATGCTAGTATTCCATCACAATCATAAACCACAACTTGTTCAGTCATTTCCCAACTGATTGACAGCTTTGCAATTGCAAGTTCTTTGTTACCATAAAGAGAATTGCTATAAACATTTTAGAATATATAGGTTCTTTTCCCTTCCTCTTCCCCCATTTATATTTGGCAATAGATCAAGTAATGATATTGCTGAATCAAAGGGTACAAGTAGTTTGATAACTCTTTGTGCATAATTCCAGATTTCTCTTCAAAATGATAAAAGAATAATAAAATACTGGCAATACTAGCATGGTATGTGGAAAGTATTCAAGAGTCTAATGTTATGGGTTCAAATTACTCCTCTGATTTTTACTATCTTGTGACCTTTTGCAAATCACCCATATGCAGATAGAGGTACTTGATTAGATGATCTCTGATGTGCTTTCCAGCTTTCTTTTTCAAAAATGAAATAAACTAGTTTAATATATCTAAAAATGTTCTACATTTCAAATCCCTTTTCCATCAGCAATGCTTTTTCTTCTCACTTCCATTCCATTCCAAATCAACAAATATTAATTGAGTATGTTGATGCATTCATGGCATTTCTGCTGATTATAAAGATGGATTTGTAGTGTTATTCCTTGAGATTACTAATATTAGAATAAAGGGGGAAAGAAAAGATGGAAGTAAAAATTATATATACATATATACACACTTTGTGACAAGCATTGTGCTAAATTCCTTATAAATATTATTTGATTCCTACCATGTAAACACATGAATATTTGGACTTTTCACAAATAAAGCTCGTAATTTAACATTAAATATTTATGACACATCTGCTATGTGCAAGGTACTGTGCAAAGCATTAGAGATATAAAAACTAGAAAGACAATTTGGTCCTTAGCCATCAACTTACTGCTTTTTATTTTGCAGTTCTAGATATTTGCTTTGGAATGAAGGAATAAATCATTTGTTAGGTTCACTCCATGTAAAATCATTGGACTAAGCATTGAGGATATAAATAGAAAAGCAAGACAGCTCCTATTAAAAAGAAACTCTAATTCTATTGGAGGAGAGAGCACACACCTGTCTTGTCTGTCTCTACAATATTACTTTGTTGTTCCTTAAGGGAGAAGACTCTGCTTTCCTCATCTTTGCATCTGCTAAAACATCTTGTGCAGTACTTTGATTATAGTCCGATACTTAATATATGCTTTTCAAATTGAATCAAATTAAAGACAGTCCTTGCCCTCAAGAAGTTTATGATCTATTGTATTTCAAGAAGTAGCATCTTATGGTACATTATATTTACAGTTATGCACAAAAGATTTCTTAATAGTATATGTGTTGTAACTGAGTTTTTAACAGGGATTTACCAAACATTTAATGCTTTAAAAATCAAAATGCTCATTTTCCACATTGTTCATCCCTTATTGATATGAATGACAGGAATCTTTTGAATCTATGTAGACTTTGGATCTTTGGATAGATTTGAAAAGTGGTTTCTGAATTTAGATGGGAACAATTATAACTTTATGTCAATCTATTTCATTTTCATTACAATCCTATATTTTTTTAAATTTTATTTTATTTGCATAACATATGTGTGGGTAATTCTTCAACAATAACCCTTACATAGCTTTCCGTTACAAATTTTCCCCCCAACTCCCCACCCCTCCCCTAGATGGCAGGATATCCACTACATGTTAATTATGTTAAAATATTGGCAAATCGAATATATGTATACATATTTCCAAACTTATCATTATTGTGCAAGAAATATCTTATCTACACAAACGATATATCAGATAAAGGAAACACAATGTAAGCAAACATCAATCAAGGAGTATGAGAATGTTATGTTGTGGTCCACATTTCGCATCCCTCTCTCTGGGTGTATATGGCTTTCTTCAGTGAACAATTGGAGGTGGTTTGAAATATTTCATTGTTGAAGAGAGCCATGTCCATCAGAATTAATCGTCATATAGTACTGTTGTTGCCGTGTATAATGATCTCCTGGTTCTGCTCATTTCACTCAGCATCAGTTCATGTAAGTCTCTCCAGGCCTCTCTGAAATCATCTTGCTGGTCATTTCTTACAGAACAATAATATTCCATAATATTCATATACCATAATTTATTGAGCCATTCTCCAATTGAAGGACATCTATTCAATTTCCAGTTTCTACCCACTACAAAAAGGGCTGCCACAAACATTCTTGCACATGTGGGGCCTTTTCCTTCCTTTATGATTTCTTTGGGATATAAGCCCAATAGAAATGCTGCTGGGTCAAAGGGTATGCACAGTTTGATAACTTTTTGAGCATAGCTCCAAATTGTTCTCCAGAATGGCTGTATCCGTTCACAGCTCCACCAACAATGCATCAGTGTCCCAGCCCTCCCACAACCCCTCCAATATTCATCATTAACTTTTCCTGTCATTTTAGCCAAACTGACAGGTGTGAAGTGGTACCTCAGGGTTGTCTTGATTTGCATTTCTCTGATCAACAGTGATTTGGAGCACCTTTTCATATGACTATAAATAGTTTTAATTTCATCCTCTGAAAATTGTCTGTTCATATCCTTTGACCATTTATTGATTGGAGAATGGCTTGAATTTTTATAAATATGAGACAATTCTCTATATATTTTAGAGATGAGACCTTTATCAGAACCCTTAAATGTAAAGATGATTTCCCAATTTAATGCTTCCCTCCTAATCTTGTCTGCATTGATTTTGTTTGTACAAAAACTTTTTAACTTAATATAGTCAAAGTTATCTATCTGGTTTTCAATTAAGAGTTCCAGTTCTTCTTTACAATCCTATATTTTTAAAATGCATTTTAAAAATAGTATTCTGAGAAGGAATCCGTGGGCTTCATCATATTGCTACAGGACTCCAGAACACAAAAGATTAAGTATCTTGGTTAGATACCATTCTTTTGTAGGTTTAAAAAAATTCCTTAAATGGGTAAGTTTTTATTACTAAAGCACTAAGCAGTCTAACTAAAGAAGTAAAACCACAAATTCACCAAATCTAGAACCAAACTATTATGTTCCTTCATGCATCTAGTTTGCAGGATTAGCACACAATAATAGTTGACATTTAATTAAGAATTTTAAGATCTGTGAAATATTTTACATTATGTCTTTTTAATTTTAAGTCTCCCAGAGAGGCCATAATGTAGGTTAGAGGATAGAGTCAGGGTCAGGAAGACCTTGGTTTGAGTCCAATCTTTAACATATACTGGTTATGGGTCATGGTTCTACATAGGTTGTTGAACCCCAGTCATCTTTTCTCTACTATTTAGTACTCATCTATAATGGCAAGAGGCAATTCACTGAAAACTCCCTATACCAATGTCTGATTTTTAAAAAGTCATTTAAGCTTTCATAATGACCAGAATTTCAGAGAAGGAAACTGAGAAGAGAGGTGAAGTACATTGCTCATGATGCTGAAATAAGATATTACTTACTCTAAAACTAGTATTCTATGATATTGTGTTGTTAAATAAAATAAGGAAGAAAAATTATTGACATCATCTATATTGTCTTGTGATTTATTTTGTTAAACATTTTAAATGACAGCAGTCATTTCTGAAGTTCTTAAAATGAAGGATACAAAATTCTGGACAAAGAATAAAACCAACTATTTTGTTCTTTAACTTGATTTCTCTAATGCCTTATGCTTCCTTCTCTTTTTCTATTAAAACACTAGGATATGGAAATATTGCTCCAAGCACTGAAGGAGGCAAAATCTTTTGTATATTGTATGCCATCTTTGGAATTCCACTCTTTGGCTTCTTATTGGCGGGAATTGGAGACCAGCTTGGAACTATCTTTGGGAAAAGTATTGCAAGAGTGGAGCAGGTCTTTCGTGTAAGTACTGTCAGACCTCTGTCTCAATTACTTATTACCATGACAACTTTTTAATTATCCACATCCAGAATCCAGGAAGAACTTTTAGTGGCACATTGTGTTTTAATTGAGTAATTTAATTTTATGACCTTATCCTACATAGTTACTGATGTTACAACAGATGTACTGTGTTCATGATCCTGGAAGTTTAGTAATGTCACATTTCAAGAAATACTTTTGCAATGATCTGAACCTGACTCAGGCAGGTTCCCAGAAATTTGGTCTTATATTACAATGAAATGAGATAGTGATAGGACTTTTTAATAATCAACAAAAAGAAGCTTACTTAACCATAGTGTGTAAAGGAGACTCAACAAAGCTACTTTATTTAGCTCTGCCTTTTCTCTAACTGAAAGGTGTCTATCTGGAGTAAGGCAGAGAATGGTGATTCCCATGACTGAGACATCAGCCAAATATGAAAGTCCTGACTCCGTGTTTACCTTTTAGTAAATAGGAAGCCAAGCCAATGAGCCTTAGTTTCCTGGGTAGTCAAATCACAGCTTCTTTTTTAAGAGAACTAGCCTGACCTGAATGATGGGAAAGGGATGTTCAGGAGACTAGACCAATCACAACATTCTCTCTAAATAGTGCTTCTGAGCACACAAAAGTGAGTATAATATTTATCTATCACAACTCCAGAAGTGAAATAATTTCCCAAAGCAACAGGAAAGTAAAATCTTTTAAAATAAAACCCTTTCAGCATCTTTGAAGTCACACCATGTGAGTGGTTGCCTACCTTCTTTGGGTGTAAAATTAAATTTAATAAGAGAGTATCTACTACATTTTTCATTATTAGCATAATTCTGGATGTTTTTTAAAAGCATCCTTGCTTGTACTTAGTCAAGATTTTAAAGTGACCTCAGACATTAGCAAGAATACATTAATGGCCTGATGGTTAGTACCAATGATTGTTCATTTGGACTAGAATTTTTTTCCACTACAATCAAATACTGTTCTCTGATAAAAGCATACAATTAATGTGCTGAAATACTATATTTTTTTTCCTAAAGCATTATATTACTAAAGTTTAGGACCTTGTCTTATTTTTAGAATTAACCACAGATAGTTTCTTTAAAAGGGTTAACCCTCAGGGATTGAACTTGCTTTGGAATTTGATGCTGAGCACAGATTTTTGGTTTAGTGTGCCATCCATTCATGTTTCATTTGAGTAGTTTAGAGAATTGGCTTTTAACAAATCTCAAAATATTTGTCCAGGAGTACTTCTTGCCCTTACAGGGGTGCACCTGATCTCTATAGTAATCATTGTGGAAACAGTGTAGAGCTCAACTAAAGCTTTCTCATTGATGTTCACAACTTCGTAGAGATGGTAGAAGCATTTCAAGGAGTCTTTTTTGAACTCCTTTAAAACACCTCATTGTCAAATAATAGCACTCATAAATCACTTTGAACTTGGGAAATGTATCATAGTAACCAAACATCCAGAACACCAGAGTCCTAAATGGAAGAAAACCATCTCAAATGGTTCTACCATTTTTTTTTCCTTTTCACTTATTTTTTTCCAGATCTCATGCTTTTTTTTTTAAAGGTAATTAGCACAGTAAATAGGGCACTAGATTTGGAGGAAGACTTGAGTTAAAATCTGTCTTCAGACAACTACAAGATATATATAATCTTGGACAAGGTTTGAGAACTCTATCTACTTCAGTTTTCTCAATTGTAAAACAAAAACAAAGCCAAAAACAGGCATAAAAATAGTCCCTACCTTCCAAGATTGTTTAGTATTGAACGAGAAACTATTTGTAGGGGCAGCTAGATGGCGTAGTGGATAGATAGAGTACCAGCCCTGAAGTCAGGACGACCTGAGTTCAAATTTGACTTCAGACACTTAACATTCCCTAGCTGTGTGACCCTGGGCGAGTCACTTAACCTCAATTGCCTCAGCAAAAAGCAAAAAAAAAAAAAAAAGAAAAGAATATTTGTAAAGTGCTTAGCATTGTGTCTGACACATAATAGGTGTTTAATAAATGCTTCTTCCTTTCCTTCTTTGTAAAATTGAAGAGTTTAGATAACCTCTAAGATCTTTATCAGTTTTTAAAATAATTTTTCTATATAAGGGAAAAAATCATTAAAAATACATCTTTTCAATCAACAAATTAGTATTTTAAAGCACTTATGTGTCAGGCACTGTGGTAAATTCTAGGAATAAAAATACAGTGGTAAAATAATCCTTACTAAAGGAATTATGAGGCTGCTTTTTTTCCCCCTGTGATTCTTAAGGTCTATTCCATAGTATATTTCTTTTTCTTTTCTTTTCTTTTCTTTTTTTTTTTTTTTTGCTTAGGCAATTGGGGTTAAGTGACTTGCCCAAGGTCACACAGCTAGGACATGTTAAGTGTCTGAGGCCAGATTTGAACTCAGGTCCTCCTGACTTCAGGGCTGGTGCTCTATTCACTGTGCCACCTAGCTGCCCCCATAGTATATTTCTGAAGACAAAAAGATAGCCAGTACTAATTATTCTCTTAAACCCAAGCATCTCAAAATATTTGGTTTAACTCAAGTTTCAGATGGAAATTTATAATCTAGTATTTTATTTTGACAGTAATTCTAGTTGATATGAAGTTTTACTGAAAGACCTGCTTTAATTTATAGTGGTGAGGTTTTCTCATTCTCAAACTGGTTTTGCTAATATAAATAAAATATATTTACTTATAAAACGCTTCAGCATTATGTTCACTAAAGTGAAGTGATTAGCATTTAGAGAGAACCAGTGGAATACTTCCTAGCTATGCAAATTATCAACTAACATATGCTCATTACATGTGGAATTTTGGTAGAATAGACAAGATCCAATACTTTTCACTTGGGGTATTTTAAGTCTTTAATAATATCTTTATATAGCAATCTAAGGTTTCACAAAGATTTTTCAGAAGTATGGTATGCAGGTATTATTACTCCCATTTTGGAGAGATGATGAAACTGAGGCTTAGGAAAATTATTTATCCACAGTCAGACAGCTATTAAGTATCCTAGGGAGGACTTGAAAGAAAATTTCTTCATCATTTATAAATCCTTGTATAGCTAGTAAGTGCCAGGTCCAACATTTGAACTAGAATTTTTTTCTCCAAATCTGGGACTATTCTCACTGCATTTTATGCTATCCCCTCCTCCTACCACACACATGTATGAAAGCAAATAGTAATTGAATAATATATAATCATATTTCTTCTATTTCTCATCCTTATAACTCAGAGAAAGTGCTGCCTCTTACATAAAGCCTTTCCTAATCCCTTTAGTAGATCCTTTCCTTCCCTCCAATTACCTGGCATTTATTTTGTGTGGAGAGTTAGTGTCAGATAATAGAGAACTGCCTCTCAAACTGTTTCAAATCCCACTTCTGGCTGGGCAGGTCACCTCATTATTTCTCAGTGCCCCAGACCAGTGGTATCAAACTTAAGTGGAAACAGATCACTGTGGGTTGCATATTGACTTAGAAAACCACAAATCAACATTATCTTTATTGTATTGTTATTTATTTTGTTAAACATTTCCCCAATTCCAGGGCAACTGGGTTCTACCATATTGGAGAATTTTGTCACTCTAGAGCAGTGTGGTCAAACTCAAATAGAAAATGGGTCACTAATCCATATATAACAATTTCTGTGACAGCATATTGACTTAGTTTTAAAATGTAATGTTATCTAGGGCCATATGATGAAATACTGTTTGGCATCAACTTATGCCTTAGTATTGAATCTGTTTGACATAATGTGTAGACCATCACATGCTACAGAATCCCCAAAGAACAAGACAGGGTTCTTTCCTGGGTTCATCTATTCCCTGTTATTGGGTTTTGGATTAGATTCAATAGCAGCTGTGTACTTCTTCACAGTGATCAGAGAAAATATTTCAACTGTTTCTTGTGAAATCAGGAGACACCTTTTTTTTTTTCCCCTTCTGTTTCTCCAAGGGTGAAACTTAGATGTTTACTTGCTCTTTGAGCCAGAGGACTGGGTGTGGCTGACTAATGATGATGATGGTTGTAATAATAATTACAATGTAAATCATACCAGACATATTGGTGCCATAATTATTTTGAGATTTCAGAATTTGCCAGCTCCTAAAGGATGTGACAGTTCTAATCTGTTACTAATAGTCAATTAGTGGATTAAGCCTTCTGTTCTCTAAGAGGTAATAGGTGCTATTTGCCAAAGGTATTCTGAGGACCAGACGCTATACCATGGAAAAGCATAGTTACACAATGAAAATTGGATCTTGGAAAGAATCGTTAGCTTCTTCACACGTGCCTCTGAACTGACATACAGGAGTGAAGGAGTTAACCTAAATTAATTACTGTTTCATGGAAATAAAATCCTTCTTTTAGAAACAGGGTGTTATTTTCAGCTCCATGTGTTTAACTTCAGCTGCTAGTTCCCATTAGTAATAAAAAATGTTCATCAGAGATCAGTTAACACTACCAACCTTACATCCCAATAGGCAGTGGGGAGACTTTGGTGTGCTGAATTTTTAGACTGAGAGATAGCTGACTTTCTGTGGGAGAAAAAAAAAGGAATTTCAATAGTTATTTTTGTAAAATATTTATAACTGAAGAAATATATACAGATATGTACATTTATAGACACAAACAAATGTACTTTGTGTGTGTGTAGTAATTAAAGTGTAGAATTATAAAATCCTGAAAGATGCCATGTTATAATTAGCATTAGATAACAGTGTGACTGTTTTCATGATGGTCAGAGAGAATCATAGCTCCAATATAAGGAACTGTTTTCTTAACTAATCAACCAATCAGCAAGCATTAATTAAGCTTAGTGCTAATGCTTTGGGAATACATAAGCATTGTACTAATGATCTGGGAATATAGAGACAAAACAAAATAGTCCTTTCCTTCAAGGAACTTAAATTCTACCAGGAAAATAACACATTAAAAGATATGAAATGCATAAAAAATTTTCTAGTGGGGGGAAAGGCATTAGAAACTGGTAGGGTATTAGGAGGGAAATCCGTCAGGAGTTGCATTTTTACTGAGCATTGAAAGAAGTTAGGAATTTAAAAGGTAGAGGTGAGGGAGTGCATTCTAGATATAGGGAACAGCCTGAGCAAAAGCATGGAGAATGTAGGTTAAGAATATCTATGTTCAAATTCTGTTTCTCATGTTTAATACCTAGGTAAATTTAGGCAAATTAATTAATTTCCTTATTTTCCTCATCTGTAAACAAGAGAATTAAATGATTTTGAAGGTATTTTCTAGCTATACGTAAAAGATACTACTATCCTGTGTGTCAGTTTGGTTGGAAAAAAGAATGTGTGAAGGTAGTTATGTGTATTAAGTCTCCAAAAGGAGGTGAGAGTCAGATTGTGATGGATGTTCATTGCTAAACAGAGGAATTTTTATTTTATTCCAAAGGCAATGGAGAGCCATTGTAACTTTTTGAGTGGAGGAATAATGTAGGTTTGTGGTTTAGGAATATAATTTTGGTAGCTGTGTAAAGAATGAAGTAGAGAAAGAATAGAGGCAGGTAGACCGATTAAGAGGCTTTGCAATACTCCAGGTGAGAGGTGATGAGTCTGAATTAAATTGTCAGCTGAATAAGTGAAGAGAAGGAGATGACTATAAAAGATCATAAGGAGTTAGACTTGTCCATATTAGATTAAATGGTAGGGAGGGGAGTCAAGTCAAGAGGAAAATTTTGAGGATGATGTCAGTATTGAATATTTAGATAACCATAAGGATGGCGGTACCTTTAATAGAATTAAGAAAGTTAGAATGAGGGGGTGAGGTTTTTAGGAGGAAATAAAGTAAGTTCTATTTTACACATAATGAGTTTTGTGTAAAAAGAGATACCTTTTGATTATCCATTAGAAATGTCCAATAAGGAGTTAAAAATATGGTACTAGTGTTTAAGAGAAAGAGAGACCAGGCATCTAGGAGTCATCTCTTCCTTGCCTCAGGATTCACTTTCAGGATTTCTCCACTACCTTTAGCACCTCCCACTATGACTTATTTTGGGGGGGGAGGGAGAGATATTCACAGTCCTGTTCCAATTCCTATCATTTGCCATCTATCCTCTAGTGCCAGATCATGAAAATTGCCCTGAATCTTAGCAAGCACCCAGAAGGCATTAAAATACTAGAGTAGGAAAGATCAAAGCCAGTAGCTAAAGCCACACAGCTGCACAGGTCCCTGTTATATAAGCATTATTAATCAAAACTACTCTAAATTATTATAGCAATCTTAGCAGGATCCAAATAACAGGCTTCAGTTGGAAGAATCTCTCTTCTGTATTTAGGTTTAAACTATATCTACAAAAACAGGCTGCAGGAAATCCCATAATATTAAGCCAGTTTCCTGGGTTGAAATTAGGGGCAGTGATAGTCGGAGAGATAGTATTTCTCTTTCTTTCTCTCATTATTTCCAACAAAATGTAATGTTTTGTCATTCTATAAGACTTGGTTCTCTGTGATCATTTTCTTTCTTCCATCCAGCACCTTTTATTCCCTAGTTATCCCATCATTCTTCTTATTTAGGACTCTTCCTTTTCAGATACATTTTTAAAAATAGAGACTGAGATCTCTTTTAAGTGGGCATAAGCTCACTTTGTAATCATTATAAGAAATTCTGAGGCATACTTTTAAAAAAAAACTATTTACTTTCATTAGTATCCATCCCTTCCACAAGTATATTATCTCAGTCCAGCCCCAACTTTAGCTACACAGGAAGAAATCTAATATTTCTATTATCTCCTCATTATAGATTTTTCTTCAATGACTGATTAATGGTGTACCTTTGATGTTTTGTTCTCAAGACTAAGATAATTGTAAGCAACTTTATTGGTCTTTAAAAGCAATTTGCCCTACCTTTTTCTAAATAGTTGTGCAGCTAATCTAAAATGGAACTGTGGAAATTATACAATTTGCTCTTTAGTCAAAAACATTTAAATTGTAGGGATGGAATTTTCTAGATGGCTCTTCTAGACTTTTCTTTTTTTTAATGGCAATTTTGCATTGAAATAATGATCTGGATCTAGGATCATTGCCTTGGGGTGAGCCATCAAGTTGGCTTTAGGGCAACTAGATAGCATAGTAGATATCCTTTAAATTTGGAATGAGGAAATCTTAATTAAGTCATGCTCAAGCTCAGGTATTTTACCAGATGCTAGCCATGTGACCCTGGACAAATCACGTAACTTCTATTAGCCTCATTTTTCTCATCTGTAAAATGGGATAATAATAGCACCTTCTTCACAGGGCTGTTGCAAGGATCAAGTGAAATAACATATACTTTGCAAACCTTATAGTATAATAGTATTGCTAGCCCATGTTATTATTATTATTTGTGGGAGTGAATTTAGTGAAATACTGACTTTGCTAGGGACCCTTTAGTGTGTTTGCCTATCCCATAAGAGATTGGAGTCAGGTTAGATTGATATTTTCACACCTTATAATATCTTAAAACTTGAAAGGACCTTAGAGTAAGAGTCCATAGAATAATTCCATCTGCAACTATCCGTGATAGTTGGCTGGTTACCCTTTGCTTGAACAATTCCAGTAATGTACCGTTCAATACCTCATTTATCTTAGAAGAACCTGTTCCATTGATGAGATTCTGTGATTGCTAGAAAGTTCTTTATATTGAATTAAAATCTGTTTCCCTTTTATTTTACCCCTTGATCTTCATTATGCTCTTTAAAGTCACAGAAATGTAGTCTTTACTTTTTGTCACATGATCACACTTCATATAGTTGAATAAAGTTAACATGTATACTCTAAGCCTTTTTTCTCCATATTCAGCAACCTCAACTTCTTCAACCAATACGCATGGGACATGGCACTGAGACCCCTCCAATTCCACTTTTGCATGTGCTCCAGTTTGAAAGTGTCCCTCTTTAAATGTAACACACAAGAGAGAATACAGCACTGAGTATGGTTTCATCAGCACAAAGTATAGTGAGATAATTATCCTCGACTAGAATATATTCCCTCATTGCTGACTGTTGACTTTTTCTATTCCTTCAGGGTCCATGTATTAATTACTTTTTTCTCAATTTTGTCCAACTCCCCTTCAGGTATTTGATTTTTGAGCCAAAATGCCTGTTAGCTATTCTTTGACTTCATCCTGTAGAATTCCTTGGGATACCTTCCATTCTTGTAATACACTAATTCAATACCTATTGAAATTCTTTTCTCCCTTCTAAGTTCTAACTCAGATATCACCTTCTTTATAAAGATTACCCATATCTTCCCAGTTGAAAATAATCTGTCCTCAAATTCTTTATTCTTAAATAATTATTCCTGCATTATACTTTTTTGTGTACAAATTATTTTTGTTGTTTGTCCTTCAATTACAAAGAGGACAATGACAGAGTTGCATAGTCACTGGTCTCACTGTTTTTTTTTGGAATCATTAAAGGCCAGTGGCAACACAGAAGTTGATAACATATATTATATCTTTCCTTTTTAGAGGGTTTTAACTAGAATATATAACAGATCTAGGCTTTTTCACAGTGTCTTCATAAAGAGAAGAACTATATTCTTTTTTATTTTTAGTACCTGGAACAATTCTTTACACATAGAATGCACTATTGATAGATGTTTTCTGCATTCCCTAGCTCTAATACAGTGATTTGTAGATAATAAACATTTGATACATGTTTGAATGAAAATGAATCACTATAATATTTTATCTTGTTTGTTTTAGATCTTTCATAAAGTACTCAATTTTGAAATTTTTATAGATGGTTTACATAAAAGAACTTTCCTCCCTTTGCTATATCATCTTTTCCTTCTATTTACCAACACCCCTCTTTCCCTCCTCCCCAACTTTGTATAGCCTTTTTACTAATGGAGTTGTACCTTCACATTTAATATAGACCTGAGGGTTCAAATATACAGCTATTTTTACTAAAACATATTCCAATAACTCCATTTAAATGCATTTTCCAAGGGTAGTTAAAAAGTAGTAAAAGCCACCAGCAAAGAGGTCAGAAGCAGTGGCAAGGAGATTCCCTAAGGTATCAAGTGCTTCCTATCACACTTTTAAAAACTTCTTTTACATTTTTCTTGCTCAAGGTGCCCACAACTGTGGGTTAGTTTACCTGGGAATAAAGTTAACTCAATCTGATTTAGGTCTATATCACAGTGCTTGTTTTAAAGAAATCCCAGCTAGAATTGGAGGGAATGTAAAGGCTAAATCACATTGCCTCTATTCTGCCAGTATTCTGCCCCACAGTAGCACTTATCACGTATTATTTTGCACCACAATTATTTGCGTATGTGTAACATTCTGTGCTAGATTATAAACTGTAATTTTTTTGCTTTTTGCTGAGGCAATTGGGGTTAAGTGACTTGCCCAGGGTCACACAGCTAGGGAATGTTAAGTGTCTGAGCCAGATTTGAATTCAAGTCCTCCTGACTTCAGGGCTGGTGTTCTATCCACTGTGCCACCTATCTGCCCCTGGATATATAAACTCTGGAAAGGCAAATGTCAAGGGGCAGCATGGGCCTACTTCATAATACATTTGTGCATTATTCATCTAATTTGACACAATGCCTAAGGACAAAATGTAGAAAGGGATTTTTACTCATTTGAAAGTTATGATAAGAAAATGCATCACAGTCAGTCAACAAGAACTTGTTTATCATATGCTAGGCACTATGCTAAGTGCTGAAAATACAAATTATGGCAAAAATAGTCCCTGCCCTCAAGGAGCTCACATTCTAATGACGTATACAACAATAACCAGTTCCATACAAGATGTTTACAGAATATATGAGGTAATCTTAAAGGGAAAGGTACTAACAACTAGAGAAATCAGGAAGGGTCTCTTTTAGAAGGTAGAGTTTGAGATAAAACTGGGAAGATAGGGGTAATCTTTATATAGAAGGTGATACTTGAGTTGGAACTTAGAAGGAAAAAAATGGATTTCAATAAGTGTTGAACTGGTATATTACAAAAGAATACAAAGAAACTAAGAAAGTGAGAAGGAAAAGACTTCTAGTCAGTGCAAAGGCACCAAGATGGTAGATGAAGTGTCGTGTCAAAAGCAGTAAATAAGCCAGCATGATTAGAAAGTAGAATATGTGGAAAGTAATAAAGGATCCTGGAAAGATAAGATGGCCTCAGGTTGTAAAGCTCTTTAAATGCCTAATAGACTATTTTTATGGCATCTGGGTGGAGGAAAGATTGGAGTTGGAAGAAAACTGAGAAAGTGAGGTCAGTTAGAAGGTTATTATAATAGCCAGAGTGAGAGATCAGAAAGATCTAAGATAAGAAAGGTCATTAGCGTGCTTATGAGTAGAGAGAAGGAAAAAAAAGAAAAGAAAGATACAACTGGAATCATTTTATTTTATTTTTTTAATGGTTTTATTAAAGCTTTTTATTTGGATAACATATGTATGGGTAGTTCCTCAACATTGATCCTTACAGAGCTTTCCATTACAAATTTTCCCCCTAGTTCCCTCCTCTCCCCTAGATGGCAGGAAGTCCACTACATGTTAATTATATTAAAATACTTGACAAGTCGAATATATGTATACATATTTCCATACTTATCTTGCTGTGCAAGAACAAATGTATCTACATGAACAAAAAATATCTGAGCAAGGAAACCCAACGCAAGCAAACATCAATAGAGATCATGAAACTGTTCTGTTGTGGTCCACATCTCATATCCCTCTCTCTGGGTGTATATGGCTTTCTTCACTGAACAATTGGAACTGGTTTGAGACATTTCATTGTTGAAGAGAATCATGTCCATCAGAATTGATCATCATATAGTATTGTTGTTGCCGTGTATAATGATCTCCTGGTTCTGCTCATTTTGCTCAGCATCAGATCATGCAAGTCTCTCCAGGCCTCTGAAATCGTCCTGCTGGTCGTTTCTCACAGAACAATGATATTCCATAACATTCATATACCATGATTTATTCAGCCACTCTCCAATTGACGGGCATCCATTCAGTAACTGGAATCATTTTAACAAACACGTTAACATATTAAGAACTTATTGCCTACAAAGAACTGAGTTGGCATAAGATAGATATGAAATTTAGATAACATCTTTTCTGCTTGTGACCAGGTAGATGTCCTATATTATACTTTTGTCTACCTCATCTCCATACTTTATTTGATCTATCCGGACAGTATAACTGTCATAGCTAGGACATTTTATGCAATTGAGTTAATTACTCATATTACTGAGGAAAATGTTTATTTCATTGGATTAAGGAGGCAGTATATTAGAGTAAAAAAGAATACTTTCTCTGGAGTCAGAGGACATGGATTCAAATTGCTGCAATTTTACTAGTGCTGGGACCTTAGGCAAGGCACTTAACATTCTAGAGATTAAGATTTCCCATTTTTTGAATAAAGGCATTGGGTCAGATGACTTCTATGGTCCTTTCCAAGTCTGGATAAGTGAACCTGTGATAAATCTGGATAATCACCTCAATTTTTTCACTAATTTGACTGTGGGGATCTAAAATTTAAGTGCATAGGCACTAAGATTTAAATTTCCTATAAGATAAACAAAAAAAATGTGTAACCTGAAGTTTTACTTTTGAGAGATATCAATTCTACTTCCCTTCAAGGACCATTTAGTAACTTGAATATAAACTCCTGATTTTGCTGGTCTTCATTTAGCTTCCTGTCATTCCTAAATAGTCCCTTGAGAACTATTTTAACAACTTCTGCTGCCTTAGTTGCCTTGGTTGAGTAAAAAAAAAATCTCTGCAGGTATTATTTGGGTTGTAAAGAAAGTGGCCACTATTGCAGTATAACTGAGTGTGGAGAAATGCTTGCTGTACTATCAAATCAGGCTAATCATGCCTCAATAATTGGCATCTGTATTATGTGTCATTTAAATAACAGGTCTTCAAGACTTGTATATTAATCCTCATTAATTGTATAATAAAGCGGACCAGAATAGTAAAAAGAACATGTAATGGAAGAAGAATGGAAGAACTATAATTAGGGTTTTGACCATAGGTTTTGACCCAGGATACTAGCACTGGGGATGGGGTATGATACCCTATCTATGGCAACCTGGAGACCAACAACCATATCTCATAATTGGAAGCGATTGCCATTCCTGCATCTTATACTGAGAGTGTTCTGCTATCTATATTGAAAAGTCTGGTTATTCTTTTCCCCATCAAACTGTTCTCTGTATCATTACTGCTATTGTCTTTGTCTCAGATTATAAAATTCATAGTAATAGCCTGAGTCATGGCTCTCTCACTAAAATTATCTATGAAATTTTAGATCAGTATTTTAACATACATTGGACTCAGCTTTGTCATCTATAAAATGAAAGAATTGGGTCTAGATAATGTTGATTAGATAATGATTGCTAGGAAGAAGAATTAAGTTCTTTTAATTAAATTAAACTAAATCAATCAATTTAATCAACAAGCATTTATTAAGGACTTACTACATGTCAAACACTGTGCCAGTAAATGAGGATATAAATACAAAAGCACAACGTAATTGCATTCAAGGAGCATAATTTCATTGGGAGAAAGATTATGTACACATGTAAGTATATATCAAATAAGAAAAAATATTTTAGTCTATAGAGGAATTGACAACTGCAGAGATCAGGAAGTGCCTCTGTGGTAAGAGCAAGATTTGCTATGTAGGCTAGATTAGTTTTTCCTTAAAATACATTAAAACTACCAGTAAAGCTTAATTGATTCAGGGAACTAAGGTTCAGGTAGTTGCTGTTGCTTCCTAGTGACCTAAATTCAATTAACTATATCCTCAAAGAAACAGAAATTACTTTTCCTCAACTGTCCCACCAACATGGCCAACAGTCTGAGAAGCTGTGCTAAACTGTATCACTGCTATAACCTTATTGAATATCCTCTTTTCCCCTTTCTACATTTAAATTAATTTCTTTTTGTCAATTGTTAAATGGGTCTCAAGCAATTAAGTAGCACAGTGAGTAGAGTGCCAGGCCTGGAGTTAGGAAGACTTATCTTCCTGAGTTCAAATCTGGTCTCAGATATTAGTATTCCTCATTTGTAAAATGATCTGAAGAAGGAAATGTCAAACCACTCCAGTAGCTTTGCCAAAAAAACCTCAAATGGGTTAAAGAAGAGTCAAACATGTTTGAAATGACTGAACATCAAGATGATCTCATCCTCACCTGAAGCACCAAAATGACTTTAATCAAGCCTTGACTACAATAGTCTCATGAAGAGATGGTATTTGAGCTTAGTTTTCTAGGAAGGTAAGAGGTAGAGATAAGAGAGAGAGATGCATCTAGTTATGGAGATTAGATTTGGATAGGGTTCAGGCTATGGGAGAAGGAGGGAACAGAGATTAATGTGATATTTTTGAGAAGCTGCTTTCTGTACTTGGTACATGGGAATTCAGGAATGTAGAAAGTATTTTAAATTATTCTAGAAGAAATGATTAACTTCTTTATAGATATACACTAAAAACTGGACAATATAATATTAAGACTTTGGCTTTGTGTACTAAAGGACCTACCTGATTGTTATTTTAATGAATTTAAGTTGTTTTGATATAAAATAGTGTCTTAATACATTCTCAAAAGGGAAAAAAGAATACAAGACAAAACAAAACAAAAAACAATTCTCCTGGGTTCAGTTCATGGGATTCCTTGATTTTTCAGCACTCCAGCATCAGGACAGCTCCCCAGTGTTGAAGAGAGCCAGGTAATTTGTACAAAGTAGTGATGTATTTACATAGGAAAGTCAAAATGGGCTTCTCTTTCTAATAACACTGCAGAGATGTGCACCAATCATCAAGGTTAAACAAAAAAAATAGAAGTTTCTAGTCTGGCAGATTCCAGAAAAGGGGCAAGGTGCTAGAAAGAGGATGTGGTTAGGGAAAAGGCAGCTTATTGGAGGGAAAAAGCTAGGTCTAAAAACCAGTGTTGTTTTGTTTTAAATTTTATGATAATGTCTAATGTATCTTCTAGAATGAAAGTTATATGATTTAAAATCTCTCTGGATTGTAGGTGTGAACTCGGCTGGTTTAAGCACTGACAAGCAAACATTTAGAAAAAAAAAAGCCCAGATTATTCAAAACTAACAAAAGCCAACTAGAAAGAGAATCCACAAAGATTCTAAGTTTAAAAGTCACTTGGAAAGTTAACCTGACTGGTCTAAATAATGTTTGTGTCAGTGGACTAAATTCCAGGGAGCTTGGAGAGAGATTCAATAGGATCTGGGTTCATGTCTTGCCTCTGGCTTGTACTAATGGTATTTTCCTGAGCCAGCCACTGAATTTCTCAGTGTTGTAGGCAAGTCTTTAGATTTTAAATGACAATAATGGAAAAAATTTCTTCACTAGAAATCTTCTTATTTGAACAAAATCATAGGTCCATTTCCTATACCTATGGAGATACTTGGAGGTCCTTATATGGAGAAAGAGGAGAGTGATTCAGATTATTGGTAACCATTCCTCTTGACAATTGATAATTGCTTGAAGTTGTCTTCAAAATCTCTGAAAGAATGTCAAGTAAATGAATTATTAAGCATCTTTGGTTTTGTTCCAAAGGATATGACTAGAAACAATAGAAAGAAATTATATTTGATTGCATATGAAAAAAAGTTTAAAAACTTCCTAACAGCTAGAGGTATGCTAAGAAACAATGGGCTGCTTCAGAAGAGAGTGACTTCCCTCTTTTAAAAATTCTTTGTTTTTATTTTATTTATAATTTTACTCAAAATTTCTTTAACTTTAATTAAAATTAGTTTAGAAATTATATTAATATTAATAAGCTTATTATGTAGTGCTTAACAGAGTGATTGACATATAGTGAGTGGATAATTAAGAAATATTGATTAATTGAATCTAATAAATATCAATAAAGGAAAACATAAACAAAAAAGAGACTTTCTTTAAAACTTTTAATGTAAACTTTTGTCATTTATAGTATTTTTTACTAAGTATACTTTAAAAAATGATTAAAATTTAACATGGTAGTTCCAACATTTCTCAACTTTCTTTCTTCCAAAAAAAGGAAATAATAATCTTGGGAGGGTAGGAATAAAGACTTTTTGGGGAACAGGAGCATACTTCCTGCCACGAATTATGGAGGGGGTAAGTAAAAATATACTAATTGTGGAGTTGGCAATCTATGGCATGATGCAACATGGTTGTCATTCCCTCAACATAACTCCTTGCTTTTGTTTGCAAGAGAGATTTCCTGCTATTGCTTGATTTTCCTGTTACTTGTCATGTGATTAAATTCACACACCTCCAATTTTGGTACTTCAGAATAAGAAGGATCTGCAGCTTGATTATTTCTAGATTTCCCAGTCTACACTCAGTCCTCATGGTATCTGTTCCCATTGACTCTCCATCTAGTGATGGGTCCATCCTTTCTCCCACTATGACTATAAGTTGAGTCTGTAGCATATGCTATAGCATGTCACAACATGGATCTGAAGAATTTCATGACAGACATAGACCTGGATTCCTGGGAACTTGCAGAGATAAAAGGCAATTATTCACTGTAACCAACTCAACGTGGTTGTGGGAATAGAAGATAGAAAAGAAAAATACTTAACATTTGTTAAGTATGTCCTATGTGCCAAACACTGTGTTAAAGCTCTGGTAATATGAGGGTCTTGGTTGAGGTGATGCCCTTGTTCCCTGGATACCACACAGGAGCAGTTGGAGTTCACAAGACAAGCCCTTGAGGAGGAGCGGTCCCAAAGCCAGGGCTCAGCCCTGGAAGCAGAGCCAAAACTCCAGGGAAACCAGGGTGCAACCCAAGGAGAGAGACTTCCCAGTGCACATCTCACTGGAAAGCACCTCCTTCAGTCCACAGGACTAAATGATGATAGGTCTTGCACAGAGCTTGAAAAGGCACAGCAATGGCAGCAAAGATTAAAGTACCTGCTGCATGCTATGGCGAGTCTAGAGCATGAGAGGAATCGACTTCAGCAACACAACTTCCAGTTAAGGATCACCCTAGAGCATGTAGAGCGGGAGCGGAAAAAACTGAAGAAGGATTTCAGCCGCATGAACCATGCTGCAACTCCCTTGCTCAGCAAGACCACAGCCCCCACACCAGCCCCATAGGAGGAAAAAGGGGGACCAGAGACTCCTGCAGAATTGAAACATGTGGCTGAGTTACAGAAGCAGGTGACCGTCCTTCAGACACAGCTGGCTTTGGAG